>WNWK01001605.1:2500-264408 GCA_009830355.1 Cherax destructor | reverse complement strand
TTATTTAGCAGTTGCAAGCACTAAAATGAATGAAATATTAAAAAATGTATCGTTTGAACGAGTGAGGTGATCGTCACTCGCGGTAAACAATGGCACACTAACGTTGAATGGTGTTTGTGTGCCCGCGGTGGCTGGAAGGCCGTTTTGGACTTTTTCCCATACGACCCGTTTTTTAACCCAAAGGACGAAAATCAACCCAATATTTTGCCAAAAAAATTTGGCTAATTTTAAAATTTGGGCCAAAAGGTTGGAGGGGGGGGGTAAAGGTTTTGTGGGAGAGGGTTTGGGACTTCCAGCAAGCAGGGGAGCGTGTTAGATAGGAGTAAATGGAGATGAAGGGTTTTTGGGACATGACGATCTGTTGGAGGGAAGGGTAACATTTTGTGAGGGATTCAGGGAAACCAGTTAATTGATTTAGTTGTACTCGAGTCCTGGAAATGGGAAGTACAATGCCTGCACTTTAACTCTTAAACTGTCCACACGTAGATATAAGTTTACGTGCGTAGCTGACCGAATATTTTGAGAAAAAAATATATTGTTCTTTTTGTTGAAAATGAAGAGTGCATTTTTTTGTCATTCCCACATTTTGTAATACTGCACACACTGAGTGCACAGACCCATTCTCTAATCTCTAGGCAACTCAGGCTTATCGTGGCAAGGTTAAAAGCATTTGAAAAAAACGTAGATCTACGTTCGGAGCAGTACGCACGTGAACGTATATCTACGTGTGGACAGTTTAAGGGTTAAAGGGGCGGGGGGTCTGGGATAGTGACAGTTGGGAGGGACTTATTCTCAGCTGTCATATCTGAGCGCCTCTGCAAAGACAGTGATTATGTATGAGTGAGGTGAAAGTTTTGATTGATGATGAAAGTATTTTCTTTTTGGGGATTTTCTTTCTTTTTGGGTCACCCTGCCTCGGTGGGAGACAACCGACTTGTTGAAAAAAAAATATATACAGTAGATCGTCATTTAGCATGAGATTATGTTGCACATTATGGGTATTGCATGATTGAAGAATTGCGACACATTATTATCTAACACGACGTAAAAATGATATTACACGGTTCGCGGGAGGGAAAAAAATTTTGAGCGCATGGTAGCCCGCGGTGGGTTAAACCATTGAGTCAGTGGGGGTCCTACTGAGGGTGGCTATGAGCCACATCAAGTGTTTAATGCTGACGAGAGAAGTGTTTTCTGGAAGAAAATGCCAACACGAACTTATATCAGTCAGCAAGAGAAAAGTGCACCAGGCTTCAAGACAGCAAAGGATCACTTCACCTTGCTCCTTTGTGGTAATGCATCAGGTGATTTCAAGTGTAAGCCCAATCCTCGTGATTTGAGGAAAAGGGAATTTGTTTTTCCTTCCCGAAAACTGAAGTTTATTCAGATACACAGGGCCAGGAGCTGAGTCTCGACCCCTGCAACCACATATAGGTGAGTACAGTTACATTGATTATCATACATAGCAGCATATGTGTAGATAACCTAGGATAACCCAAAAAAGTCAGACAGGATGGAAATAAGTCATTCTGACTTTTTTGGGTTATCCTAGGTTCTCTACACATATGCTGCTATGTATGATAATCTTTGTAACTGTATCTGTGTATACATGAATAAACTTACTTACAGTCTGCGGGAAGGAAAAACAAATTCCCATTCCCTCAAGCAGCCGCCTTGTTGTGGTTCAGCGGACACCACCAGCCTTCCCCAGGTACCCCCGACCCCACCATCCCAGCATTCACATTTCATACGCGTCAAAAAAAGTCCTCTGCTACAAGCCAGCTGTGTTTGTGAAGAATTATGAGTGAATTGTGTTTTGATCTTTAAATTACTATATCTTGTATCTGCCAAGCAATCATGACACCCAGTAGGCATACCAGTGTTGCTCAAAGTGGCAAGAAAAGGTGTAAGCATTTAAGTCTTAGAATTAATAAAGAAAAAGATATTAGACAAGACATAACCCGTAGCCGTAATGAAGTGTTACTTTGTACACATAAAAAGAGGTAAACATAAGTTTGTGTGACTGACTGACTTGACTGACTTTCTAAATGACTGAATAACTTGACTGACTGACTTACTGAATGACTTGACTGACTTACTGAATGACTTTAAAGTTACGATACTGAATGACTAATTAACATTTGAACTCGACTCAGTTCCAGAACCTCTACTATCCACCTCAGCCCAGTAGGGCCACAGCATAACTCTCCACTCTCTTCGCAATCATCCACAAACACCAGCACCCACAATTTAAGGTAAATACTATTATTTCTGTTACATCTGTAGTCTTAAGCAGCAAAAACAACATAATATATCACGATAATGAACTACAATTACATATTCACTTTTATTTGTATAAGATCTGTTGGTCTAAAAAAAATTTGTTTGGCTTTTTGGGGGACTCCCAGGAACGTAACCCTATTTTTCCCATAAGTTCTTTTAATTATCTAACACGAAATGATCTAACGACGTTTTCAGGAACGTAACTAGTGCTAAATGACGATCTACTGTATATATTTACACACACACATATACATGAGGTTAACCATAGAATTGATGAAGGAAAAAAGGTGAGTGGTGCATTGAGGTATCTGTGGAGACAAAAAACGTTATCCATGGAGGCAAAGAAGGGAATGTACGAAAGTATAGTGGTACCAACACTCTTATATGGGTGTGAAGCATGGGTTGCAAATGCTGCAGCGAGGAGGAGGCTGGAGGCAGTGGAGATGTCCTGTCTAAGGGCAATGTGTGGTGTAAATATTATGCTGAAAATTCGGAATGTGGAAATTAGGAGGTGTGGAGTTACTAAAAGTATTTGTCAGAGGGCTGAAGAGGTGTTGTTGAGGTGTTTGGTCATTTAGAGAGAATGGATCAAAGTAGAATGACTTGGAGAGCGTATAAATCTGTAGGGGAAGGAAGGCGGGTAGGGGTCGTCTCAGAAAAGGTTGGAGGGAAGGGGTAAAGGAGGTTTTGTGGGCGAGGGCTTGGACTTCCAGCAAGCATGTGTGAGCGTGTTAGATAGGAGTGAATGGAGACGAATGGTTTTGGGACATACGATCTGTTGGAGTGTGAGAGGGTAACATTTGTGAAGGGATTCAGGAAACCAGTTAATTGATTTAGTTGGACTTGAGTCCTGAAATGGGAAGTACAATGCCTGCACTTTAAAGGAGGGGTCTGAGATAGTGACAGATGGGAGGGACTTTACTCAGCTGTCGTATCTGAGCTCCTCTGCAAAGACAGTGATTATGTATGAGTGTGGTGAAAGTGTTGAATGATGATGAAAGTATTTTCTTTTTGGGTCACCCTGCCTCGGTGGGAGACGGCCGACTTGTTGAGCAAAAAAAAAAAAAATATACATATACTATAAAGTAAAAATAAAAGTCAAATTCACACCTCCCACCAAATATGATGCAATCATCATGGAGATCACTGTAAATAAAGGTTAATTTTTTGGGGTGATTTCAACCTATCATGCATCTAATTATGCAGCATTACCAAAATTTTTAAAGCTATTTCTCCTACCTTCCCCAGCAAACACCTTTCCATCAATGTCAGCTGTAACACTAAAGAAAGGCTTGCTGTCACGCATTGTCTGAGAAACAGTGTACTGAACTCCAGGTTTCATTTGATGTAAAACCATGACTGGATGCATGGCACCTGCATTTTCAGGAACCTGCTTAGCTGGATTTGGCACTTTCAAAGGCTCTGCTGTGTCCGGCTGAAAACAAAAATTGAACATTTTAAACTAGTCAAAACAAAATACAGTGGACCCCCGGTTATCGGCCATAATTCGTTCCAGAATGCTGTTCGAGTGCCGTTACCGAACGAATTTGTTCCAATGAGGAATAATGTAAATTAGATTAGTCCGTTTAGACCCCAAAATGTACGTACAAAAGCACTTACAAAAATACACTTACATAATTGTTCTAGTTGGAAGCAGTACGAAATCCAGGGGTCCACTGTATTCTGATATCGATGAGGAACACCTTAATTGCCAAAAAATAAATATCTATTATGTTACTCAATGGCAACATTAGTATGATCAAATGATGTATTGCAATACAAGCATAAATATCTTACTCGTCCATCAGTGGTAGGAGTGTTGGGAGCACGGCCTCCTAGATGAGCACATATTGCTTCAGTAAATGCTGCAGCTTGTGGGAATTCTTCCTTAATTGCATTTGTTCCCTCAGACTGATTTAAGAATGCTTGAAATCCTGCAAAGTGAGAAGCAGCTAGTTCCCACAAAAATAGAACAATTAGGCAAATCTCTCTGCTATTATTCAATATACAGGGGTCCCCCGAGTATCGTAAAAACTTCACTCCAGAAGTCTGCTCAAGCGCCATTACCGAACGAATTTACTCCCTTAAGGAAAAATGTCACGTAGGTTGTCTATTTCAGACCCCAAAATACACTTCACAAGCACTTACAATATTATACTTACATAATTGTAAGATTTCCGGGGTGTACGTAACTCGGGGGACCACTGTACAGTTATTGAAGTACAGTGGAACCCCGGTTAACGAACACCCCGGAAATCGTGCAATTATGTAAGTATAATATTGTAAGTGCTTGTGGAAGTGTATTTTTGGAGGTCTGAAATAGACTAACCTAAATGACATTATTTCTTAAGGAAGTAAATTCATTCGGTAATGGCACTTGAGCAGGCTTCTGCATAATTTTTCGTTAACCGGGGTTCCACTGCATTGTATGTATTTGGAAGCAAATTTTGAATTATGTTAAGTTCCAGTATGAAATAAAGCAATAAGTAATAGTAGAAACAAACATGTACGGTGGAGAAGTGGTCATTGTACCAGCCTAGCAACCTAACATTCCCATATATGATTCTTGCCGAGGCAGTGTTTATTTCAAATCTAGTGTGTTAGTTTCCAGAGTGCAACCAAATTCCCAGCAGGATATTATAAAATCCCAAATGAGAGATATTGTATACAAATTCCTTACTGTGTGGTAGTGCCACCAGTACTATTGTACTCAACCTTGATGACCGGTACTCTCCCCCTACACCGAGAATCCAACATGTTCTTGGTGGTGGGTCCAAGAAAAGACCAGAAACACTAGAAAGCATGGAGCTGAAGATAGGAAGGAAGAATGAGGAAAGGAAAGGGTAATTGATACAAGGAAAGAAAAAAGTCCCTATGAGGGAAAGGAAACACTAGGATAAATATGAAAAATAGAGAAGAGAAAGGTGGAAGGTCTTAACAGAAAAAGGGATTATGAAGAGAAGGGAAAGAGGAAGATAATTAATAATGAGAGAAAAGGGGAAGGTGGGGTAAGGAGAGGAAATCAAGAAAAGAAGAGCAGAGGATATTAATGAAAATATGAAAGGGGTAAAAAAGGGAAGAAAAAATTAGTGGAAGAGAGAAAAAGCTAGTGAAATGAGACAAAAAGATGTAGAGAAAGAAAAGGATGCAGAGTAAAGAAATATGCATGAGGAAGGAAAGGGAGATAGAGGAGGAATGATGGAGGGGAGTTGAGAGGGGAAAAGGATGAATAGGGAAGGGAGAGATGAGAGAGACAGGGGCAAAGGAGAGGACACAGAGGAGAGGAGTGAAGGAAGGGACAGAGGGAGGAAAGAAGAAAACATAAAAGGAGATAAATGACAGGAAAGAGAGAGGAGGGACAGGAAAGAGAGAGGAGGGACAAGAGGGAGGAGAGAGGAGAGGAGGGACAAGAGGGAGGATAGAAGAGGAAGGACAAGAGGGAGGAGAGGAAGGACAAGAGGGAGGAGAGGAAGGACAAGAGGGAGGAAAGGAGAGGAAGGACAAGAGGGAGGAAAGGAGAGGAAGGACAAGAGGGAGGAAAGGAGAGGAAGGACAAGAGGGAGGAAAGGAGAGGAAGGACAAGAGGGAGGAGAGGAGAGGAAGGACAAGAGGAGAGGAAGGACAAGAGGGAGGAGAGAAGAGGAAGGACAAGAGGGAGGAGAGAGAGGAAGGACAAGAGGGAGGAGAGAAGAGGAAGTACAAGAGGAGAGGAAGGACAAGAGGGAGGAGAGGAGAGGAAGGACAAGAGGAGAGGAAGGACAAGAGGAAGAACAAGAGGAGAGGAAGGACAAGAGGGAGGAGAGGAGAGGAAGGACAAGAGGGAAGGGAGAGAAAAGAGGAAGACAAGAGGGAGGAGAGGAAGAGGGAAGGACAAGAGGAAGGAAGGACAAGAGGAGGAGGACAAGAGGAAGAAAGAGGAGAGGACAGGACAGAGGGAGGAGAGGAGAGGAAGGGCAGAGAGGGGGGAGAAGGAAGAGGAGGACAGGAGGAGAGGAGAAGGAAGAGGCAGACAGGAGGAGGGAAGGAAGAAGGGAGACAGCAGGAGGGAAGGAAGAGCGAGACAGGACAGGAGGAAAGGAAGAGCTGACAGGCAGGAGGGAAGGAAGAGGCGAGACAGGCAGGAGGGAAGGAAGAGGCGAGACAGGCAGGAGGGAAGGAAGAGGCGAGACAGGCAGGAGGGAAGGAAGAGGCGAGACAGGCAGGAGGGAAGGAAGAGGCGAGACAGGCAGGAGGGAAGGAAGAGCGAAGGCAGAGGAAAAAGAGACAGGAGAGGAAGGAAGAGAGACAGCAGGAGGAAGGAAGAGGCGAGACAGGCAGGAGGGAAGGAAGAGGCGAGACAGGCAGGAGGGCAGGAAGAGGCGAGACAGGCAGGAGGAGGAAGAGGCGAGACAGGCAGGAGGGAAGGAAGGCAGACAGGCAGGAGGGCAGGAAGAGGCGAGACAGGCAGGAGGGAAGGAAGAGGCAGACAGGCAGGAGGAAGGAAGAGGCGAGACAGGCAGGAGGGAGGAAGAGGCGAGACAGGCAGGAGGAAGAGAGCAGCAGGAGGAGGAAGGAAAGAGCGAGACAGGCAGGAGAAGGAAGAGAAGGCGAGACAGGCAGTGAGGGAAGGAAGAGCGAGACAGGCAGGAGGAAGGAAAGGCGAGACAGGCAGGGGGGAAGGAAGAGGCAGGACAGGCAGGAGGGAAGGAAGAGGCGAGACAGGCAGGGGGGAAGGAAGAGGCGAGACAGGCAGGAGGGAAGGAAGAGGCGAGACAGGCAGGAGGGAAGGAAGAGGCGAGACAGGCAGGAGGGAAGGAAGAGGCAGACAGGCAGAAGGAGCAGGAAAGAGCAGACAGGCAGGAGGAAGGAAGAGGCGAGACAGGCAGAGGAGGCAGGAAGAGGCGAGACAGGCAGGAGGGAAGGAAGAGGCGAGACAGGCAGGAGGAAGGAAAGAGGCGAGACAGGCAGGAGGGAAGGAAGAGGCGAGACAGGCAGGAGGAAGGAAGAGGCAGACAGGCAGGAGGGAAGGAAGAGAGCGAGACAGGCAGGAGGGAAGGAAGAGGCAGACAGGCAGGAGGGAAGGAAGAGGCGAGACAGGCAGGAGGGAAGGAAGAGGCGAGACAGGCAGGAGGGAAGGAAGAGGCGAGACAGGCAGGAGGGAAGGAAGAGGCGAGACAGGCAGGAGGGAAGGAAGAGGCGAGACAGGCAGGAGGGAAGGAAGAGGCGAGACAGGCAGGAGGGAAGGAAGAGGCGAGACAGGCAGGAGGGAAGGAAGAGCGAGACTTGCAGGAGGTAAGGAAGAGGCAGACAGGCAGGGAGGGAAGGAAGAGGCGAGACAGGCAGGAGGGAAGGAAGAGGCGAGACAGGCAGGAGGGAAGGAAGAGGCGAGACAGGCAGGAGGGAAGGAACAGCCAAGACAGGAGGGAATGGGAAGAGGTAGGATGGAGAAAATTAAGTTGGGGGAAGGGGGGGTTGGAAAGGAAAAAAAAAAAAGTATAATGGGTAATGATTTAACCCTTTCAGTAGTATAGAACTACATCACTGAGGCCAGGGTCCTTCATGTAGTTCTACATCATGAGCTCAGCTCACTCAGGTAAGTTGTAAGTATATTTTTGCCTAGATGTGAAAGAATGGGTCTGCATGGCAAGTGTACACAGCAGAAAAAAATCCTGCCCCATGTGGTGCATGATGGCATAAGCGAAACTCCAAACGTGTGTTTGATTTAATATAGCAACTTTGAGGTGTTTTGTAGGACTGTTTTTATAATTTTATTAGCTTTCTTGGTATCATTCGATAGAATGGAAGACATAAGAGAGATGATTTTGATTGGTTTCAGGACTGGAAGTAACTTAAAATTAGGCTCAAAGTTGCATAAATATTTTATTTTTGCAGATTTTACTGAGGATTTATATGGCCCCCCTATACTCCCCAGTCTGTTTTATGGGTTTTTCATATGTTCAATTTAATTATTGGGATGCCGTAAATCTTTAGACCAATCATTCCTGTTTGTATTTTATTATCCAAGAAGCTGAGTAAATATTATGTGTGTGAGATTATAAATTATATATGGAAGGCAAGTACTTTTGGTGTCATTATCCTTAGAAATAGATTCTCTACCATTTCAGAAGAAAAAAACAACTTTGTTTAAAAGTGGACACTGAGAGCAGTATTAATTTCTGGGGTCTGGATAGTGGAAGGGTTAAAAGACCTCATTAGAGAACATTATATTCTAAGATATTAAAACATCTATGAGGAAACAAGATAAATTAAAAAATGTACAACAGCAGGTTAACTATTAAATACAAACATCTTAGCTGGAAAGCCATATCCTCTCAAAATTAATAAATGAATAAACCATAGTAATTGTAGTCCTCAATTCCAATATTTTAGTCATCTACCACACTAAGAGCAATATGTGCAAGGAACAAATACCTAGTATGTCTGGAGGTCTCTGGATATTTAGCATATTTGGTGGCAATCATTGCAAGGGAATGTGTATAACCCTGCAGATGACTGAACCTGTTGGTGTCCCTCACTAGTGAAGTCCTTGACTGTAGTGGATAATGCCAAAATGTGTCAATTAGAAAAATCACAAAAAAGTGAACCGTATTAACACAAAATTTACCAGGGGGAACTGCAGCACCGTAAGGCTGGGCAGGTGGTGGAGGACACATGCCAACTCTACCCTCACGCCAATCATTGAATAACTTATATATAGCAAATGATGCAAGAGTAGCCCATGGGGTTTTATCCTCCTCTGGACTTTCAGAAGAGTTGGTAGTAATTGGTGGCTTAACAAAGCTTATCAATGCTGCTTCAGCTGCTGCTTGTTTTGCTAATTGTTTGGATGATCCAAAACCTCTGTACTTCTGGAGTCAATCTGCAATGGTAAAAATTTTTAAACATGAGTATATTATAAACATTATTTTAAATTTCAAGCTATTATCATTAATTCATAAATCATACAGAACTGGCAAAAATATATACAGTATGTAAATGAAATAAAATCACTATTTATAAATATGTATACAATATCACCATTTTTTATTTCCAAAAATATGTAAATAACACTTACTAGGCCAAAAAAAGAAGTGCTTCTGACTAGCCAACCAAAAACAAACACTTGTTCATACTCAAGCATACATAACAATTTTTATCTAACATAACAAATCCCCCTACCTTGTTGGGAAATGGCAAATGCATTGAAAAAAAATGTAGTGTATAACATTATACAACACCATATATACAGTACACACAGTAATGAAATGCATTTGAACACATTTTGATAATATGGATGAAAAATTGCAGCATAAGTCTGCATAGCACACCTTAAGTTTTAATACATTTTGTCAGGCAAGTAACGCTTGCCCTTTCCAGGGCATATGAAAATGCTGACAGCCTTTATCCAACATGGTAATTTCTTGTAGTCCAGTCTGAGTAACCATTCACAAAGCCCTAACTACTTCACAAGAGCAGTGAGATGAGAAGAGATGTGTAGATGTGCCATTCTAGGCCTAGGAGAGAGGTTCACAATCGCTCACTAGTAGCAATAATGACTGTTTTAACTTCCATTCAAACATAACAAAAAACCTATGAAGTTATGGCAAAAGTTATAAGAGTAAAAATGTCAAAGAATGTGTCAATCTATAGTATACTAGAAGCATACTGAAATCCCTCCATTATACAGCCCCCCCTCACTTAGCGATGTACTCGTTTACTGATGACTCAGACTTACGATGGGGGCTCTGACCAATATGAATACCTGAATAATGTACATTAGAGTTGATTTCCTCTTATTCTATTTATTACAATATAGAGTACACTACTGTATAAACATTTAAAAATATACTAAAAATTTTATAAATAGTGCAAAGGTGACATTAAAACAATATCAAACATAGTTGACAGAAACCCACTACCATTATAGTATGCTCCTTGCTTAGCGACGAATTTGTTTACCGACGTGGTCTTAGGAACGGAACTCCGTCGTTAAGTGAGGAGAGGCTGTAATGTGTCTTGCCCAACAAAGGGTCAAAAGGTTTCACAGGTATGAAAATGTTTCTATTTAACCCTTTCAGTGTCACGAATCCTGCTTGCAAACTTGCTCCCAGGGTCAAAGAATTAAAAAAAAAAATGATCTTACAAAATGATAATCTTTTTCAGAAGGTAATGAAACCAGAAATATGAAATTTGATGAAAAACTTCAAGTTATGCTCTCGCAAAGTTATCGGTCTCAGCAATATTTACACATTGGCAATTTTGCCCACTTTATGCTCTATTTTTGGCCAATTACACTGTTCCAGTCGATCAAACTTGGCTATTTTGCTAGTATTCTTTCTATTCTATCGAATGAGTACAAGAAACCGCCCATTTATCTATTCCAACTACCCAACAGTGATCAGAAATTCATAATTTGGCCAATTTCATGCAAATTCAACAACTTCCAATTTGAAAATTGGGTCCAGAATAATCAATGTAGACATTCCTGGCACTAAATAAACATTTCCTCTGCTCCTTACTCACGTCTCCAGGCCTCTTTTATATTACGCTTGCTTTTTATTTTGAATTTTTATTCACAAAAAAAAAATAGTAAATTTACTTTTATGCAGACTACTACATTATTGTAATAATTGCATAAATAATGTTGGTGCATTCCTAAATGTATATTAGACTGGCCAGTTGGACATGTATTTGACAAGTGATGTCATTTGTGTACCTTTGATATACAGTGGACCCCCGACTTTCGAACATTCTTCATTCCAGAATGCTGTTAGTGCTGTTACCAAACAAATTTATTCCCATAAGGAATGATGTAAATTAGATTAGTCCGTTTCAGACCCCCAAAAATACACTTATAAAAGCACTTACAATAATAAACTTACATAAAAGGGCGAGTTTGGAGTGTTCGAATAGCGAGGGTCCACTGTACCTTTGAAGAGTTTCGAGTTTCTCTACTCTCTGAGCCCGGCCATGGGCCAGGCTCGTCTGGTGCTTGCCTTGTCAACCAGGCTGTTGCTGCTGGAGGCCTACTGCCCCACATATCCATCACAGCCTGGTTGATCTGGCATCTGGTGAAGATACTTGTCCAGTTTCCTCTTGAAGGCTTCTACACTTGTTCCAGCCGTGTTTCGGATATCTTCTGGAAAGATGTTGAATAGTCTGGGACCCCGGATGTTGATACAGTGCTCCCTTATTGTCCCCACCACACCCCTGCTCCTCACTGGGTTTATTTTACACTTCCTCCCATATCTCTCACTCCAGTACGTTGTTATGGCAGTGTGCAGATTTGGTACCAGGCCCTCGAGTACTTTCCAAGTAGAGTGGACCCTTGAAAATTGCCCCCCTTGAATATCATAAAATTTGAAAATCGTTAAACTTTTTTCACCAAAATATTGGCTTGATTTTCGTGATTTGGCTTAAAAATCGGCGATCATATAAAACGGATCTGAATGGCCTCCCAGCCACCGCGGGCACACAAACACCATTCAGAGTCAGTCTGGCATTGTATCTCGGTGACTGACGATCACCTCATGCGTTCATACAATACATTTCTTAATATTTCATTCGTTTTAGTGCTTGCAACTGCTAAATAAGCCACCATGGGCCCAAAGAAAGCTCTTAATGCCAGCTCTTTGCTAAAGAAGGCAAGAAACACAATAGAATTCAAGAAAGAACACAGCAAACAAGGTACTTCCCCACACCAGCCAGGGTGCTTCCCCACACAAACCAGCCAGGGTACTTCCCCACACAAACCAGCCAGGGTACTTCCTCCACAAACAGCCAGGGTCTTCCACACAAACCAGCCAGGGTACTTCCCCACACAAACCAGCCAGGGTACTTCCCCACACAAACCAGCCAGGGTACTTCCCCACACAAACCAGCCAGGGTACTTCCCCACACAAACCAGCCAGGGTACTTCCCACACAAACCAGCCAGGTACTTCCCACACAAACCAGCCAGGGTACTTCCCCACAAACCAGCCAGGACTTCCACAAACCAGCCAGGTACTTCCCACAAACCAGCCAGTACTTCCCACAAACCAGCAGGTACTTCCACCAAGCTCAAAAATGTCTTATTTTAGGTTAAATGTTTTATTTTAGATTAATATAGACATTTTCAATACTCCATCTATATTTTCTTTAAAATTATATAAGAAACACGTTACATATATAGCATATAAACATTGATACAATTTTTATATGCTATCGAGTGGTGAGTCGGGTGGAGAGTAAACATTACGTTTTCTCTGATGCAGCGTTAGACAAAACTAAATCTGGCGTCTGGTGCAGTAACCGCCCTTCATACGCGTTTGTTTACAATTCTCGGCATGAATTATTCATTACTTCTCCCTTTGTTTATGATGGCATCAAACGTAGTTGTTAGAAACGATTAAACTCAGTGAACATGGTAATAATATGGCTGTGTAGTGTAGCCCAGGGGATGATGGGCTGCATACATGTACCTACGTCTACAGGCTACCTACACTGAATTCCTACAAATAAATACTACACACCTCTCTCCCTACATTAAGACTACAAATATTTTAAAGTATGTAAGTAATGAATGTACTGTGGCAGCAAAAAACAAAGAAGGGAAGTAACCCAGGAAAAGGACTTGGTACCTGAAGTCTTAATGGAATGGGATACCCCTTCCAAACAATAGCAACTCCTCCATCCTCTCCCCTCCTCACGTCTTCCACACATCAAAACTCTTCAATAAAGGTAAGTGTCAAGTTATTATTGTTTAATTCTTCATGTATCATTGTTTTCTGTGTAATTAAATGTATATTTAATGTGTAAAAAAAATTTTTGTTAATACTTTTGGGTGTCTGGAACGGATTAATTTGATTTACATTATTTCTTATGGGGAAAATGGTTTTGAAAATCATGAATTTTGAATTTCGGCAGACACTCTGGAACGGATTAATCACGATTTTCAAGGGTTCACTGAATATATTATCATGTATTTCTCTCTCTCCTCCGCTCCAATGAGTACATGTATCTGGAATATCGGCAAAAATTTAACATTTCCACTACTTTGAGCTCAATTTCAAGCTACTTTCAGTCCTGAAACTAATCAAAATCATCTCTATTCTGTAATATATCTTCCATTCTATCAAATGAGATCAAGAAACCAAGAATATAACCATAAAAAACATACAAAAATACACCACAAATCACAGTTTTAAACAAAAAACATAATTGCAGGTATTTTTTTTTCTCATTATGCACTGCATGTTGCAGGATTTTTTATATGGTGCACACTTACCGCATAGACCCATTCTCTCATATCTATGCCGAAAGTTAACACTCACAGCTTATCTGAGTGAGCTGAGCTCATGGCGTCTTACTACAGGACCAACACTGGCTTCAAAGCCTGATACAACAGGACAGACACTGAAAGAGTTAAAGATTTGTATGGCCTAGGGAATGCCAACTGCTGACTCTGGCACAAGATGACATATGCTGTAGTGGCCCTCTTAACCTCAATAGATGACCGACCCACAACCACAAGCTGATAGACCAAACAGATAACACAGCTATTTAATGTTCAAAAGTCACAACCATCTCCAAACACTTCTCTATCAACAAATAGGAAACAAAGAATTTAAGGTGTGACAAAATTCTTCCTTGTCACTAACAAACAAGAAAACTGTATAGCCAAATGTACAAGTTGCATCAGTTAATAAAACAAAACGATTCACAGCCATCTACAGAACAGTACATAAATATCTCCCAAAGCTTCTACATGTAAAAGCAAGAGAGAAAAAGAATATAAAATTAAGCAATAAACCCAAGGGGCCCATATAGCGCTGCAAGGAGGGATGCAGGGGAAAACAGAAACATGCAACAATGATGAGGGAGTGAGGTGCAGGAGTGTGTGTGAGTGGAGGTTAGTGGGGGTAGGAGAGAGTGCAAGAGGAAAACTAAAATCACAATTGGTGCAATAAGTAAATTTCTATCAAAAAGTCAGAATCTGCATCAAAGGTTGAACTTTCAGCAAGGAGGTCAGGTAGTTATTGTATTGGGGCGGCAGAGACAATGGAAGTGAATTCTGCGTGCCTGCTGATAGGCTGGACAATCTAATATGGTTAACTAACAGTGCAACTCAAAAGTCCCTACTGAGCAATGCCAGACATTTTTCCATGAGGTATCTGCGAGGCGTGCGTTACCAATATGTAAATGGGAAAATGCAGTCTCCGAAACATGACAGCAGTGGGAAGACAACGACCAGAAACCTAAACGAGCTCAACAAAATAATTTGTTGGGGATCATCTCAGACTAGCATTGTTTCCATCGGTTGCGAGTTAAGAGATCTCTGAAAGATAATCTGAACAAGGAACACCCATGGAAAATTGGGAAGTCTCAAACAGCTGAGTCTGGTTATTTGTTAACCCAAACAGACGTGTCCATGGGCCAAGCAAAAACTGATGTCTACGTTTACTAGAAATATGGCATAACCGAAGATGAGGAGGAGTCAAATTTCTGGAGTCTATAATGCACTCTAAGAGTCTGATAAAACTACAATGACAAGGTAGACATCAAAGCAAAGTGGATGACAGCCATTAAAATTGCATTTCCAAGACCATCAGTGTACACTGCAATGAAGGTTTATCAAGAAAGCGCAAGCATGAAGTGAGCTCTCACACATGGAAGCGAGGAAGAGCAAATGTGAATCATTGAGACTTTCAGGGAGGACCAGAAAAATAAGATGCAGGGTTAATGTAGAGGAGAGGTATATTAATCCCTTCACTCTCAGGCCCCCAAAATTACAATTACCCAGAGTTCACATTAAAAACATTTAAAATGGTAGAGAATCTTTTCTGGAAGGTAAGAATCTTTTCTAGAAGGTAATGACACCAAAAGTATGAAATTTGATGGACAACTTATTGAATAATACAGGTGCAAAGTTAGCAATCTGGGTGCAATTTACTCATCAGAGATTTCACCTAGTGAATCCTATTTTAAGCGAATTCCATTTCTCAATTCGGGGTTGTTAGGGGCATTGAAACCATCCTCAGGAAAATCAGCAAAAATTCAATATTTCCACTACTCTGAACCCTATTTAAAGTTATTTTCAGTCGTGGAACCAACGAAAATAATCTCTATTTCAGTAGCCAATAAAAGGATAAAATACCTATTCAGTCCTGAACTGTACATAAGTGTCTTTTTCCACATCTTGTCGGTATCACTATATGTACCATTTCTCACCTCAGGCTCTGTATTAAACCAAACACAAGGTCAAAAGTTTTGCTCTTCATGCACCATACAAGGCAGGATTTTTATATACTGTGCACACTTGTCACACAGACCCATTCTCTTATATCTACGACAAATTTTACCCCTTGTGGCTTATCCGAGTAAGCTGAGCTTATGACGTAGATATACATGGACTCTGGCATCAATAGCATAGATCTACGTGAAGGACACCAAGTTAATAGCAAGCAGGAAGAGGGTAGAGGTAGGAGCACAGCCTTGAGGGACACCTTCAGTCAGGGTGAAGTTGGGAAAAAAGCTTATTAATCAGGACTGAGGTGTCTGACAAGAAATCCTTAAGGAAAAGTGACAAATTGCACTGGTGGTTCAAAGAATGGACTTGGACAAAAGGTAATGACAGGGGGTATAATAAACCTTTTCAAGACCAAAAAAAAAAAAAAAAAAAGTGATTATTAGCAAAGGCACTGTGAACATATGTATCCAAGCAGATTAAGAAGTCAGTGGTAGAACGACCCCTACAAAAACCAAACTGTTGATGAGGGGAGAGAATTGTGGATTTCCATAATTTGCCAAGTGCACTACTAAGAGGAATGAGTCAATAATGAGACGTGTCAGGGCCCAAAATACCTGGCTTACAGGAAGAAAACAGCAGTTTTCCATTGTGGAAAATAGATTGAAAGGCACAAGAGGATGAGCACCACAGGGTGTAATGATGAAGCATCTTGGAGGGACTGGTGCCAAATCTGCACACAGAAATCACTCCCTATGAAAGAAAAAGACTAAGCAGACTGTGCAACATACCCCCAATGAAAAGCAGGGTTGCTATGAATACTGACTACCAAGACTGTTCAACAGCCTCCCATCATGCATACAGAGAATTACCAATAGACCGACCCCTGGCTGCCTTCAAGAGAGAATTGGACAGATACCTAAAGTTAGTGCCCAATCAGCCGGGTTGATCAGGCCCTGATCCAATGGGAGGCCTGATCAAGTACTGGGCTGCAGGGAAGTTAACCCTCAGAACAACCTCCAGGTAGATGGATGGATATGAATGTCATCAGGTCCAGCCACTATCGGTTGACATGGAAAATGATGACCTAAGTTCATGGAGCATGAAGGGTACATAATAAAGCTCCTTAAAGACATTAGAGTAAACATCTTATTAATACTTTTGGCAAATTTTGGACAAAAAATTGACCAAACACACTGCTTATCAGACAAATGGACAGAAGTTGTCTTCTGAAGTATCAGGCCTAGTCTGCTAACTCCAACATTTGTCTGGTACAGGCCAAAGTGGCCATGTCTAAGATCTGTATTTTCATTGTTCCTTGAGCCACAGGCCACCCACATCAGTTTGTCTGTGCTCACTCAAACATGCACTCTTCATTTAGTCTCTAATTTTCTCTGGATTTAGAGCATTTTGTGACTTTATTAACATATTAAGTAAATTGCAATTAACAATGACTTTTAAAGCAAGTGGAGGTGCCTAGAGAAAATGTGTGGTTCTCAGCCATCTACATTATTGTCACTGGTAGAACTCTACAGCTCCTCTAACTCAGAATAAACGTTAACGAGTCACCACTATCAATCCCAGCAGTTTACACTATCTTTCCATCACAAATATGTAATTAAAATTACAGAGTACTCTATCATTACAATACAGAGGTACTGTACTGTAGCACTACAGGCTACAATACCCGTATTCTGAGTGTCCAGTTGTCTTCTGCATCAGCGGCCCAAGTCCACTACTTCAGAACACAACCGAATGATAAAACATTAATTTCATAATTAAGGAGGTGTGGACAACTGGCATTATCATATACTCCCATTCCCCAATTAGTCCAGTAATGGATTTAGAGGAAAGATAAGAGAAAAGAGATGGAGCCCTTGGGATACATAGACAAAGTGATGCCCAATTGCTGTGGCAACCTCGATAGGGTCTGCAATGCTAATGACAGCAACAGTAAAAACAGGAGGAAATAATGGAGAGGAAAAGACAGTCAACTCATGCACCTTTTCCAAACTGCACATACAGAAGCAATGGAATTAACCGAGGATACACAAGCTCATCAGCAAGAACGTTTCGTCACACATGACAACGGGCAAACACCCTCGCCTGTTTAAAAGCCATGAACTGATTAATGGCTTTGTTGTAATGGCAGTGGCCACCCACAGATTTCAATCACAGCACGAACAGTCAGGAGACCACCAGGAAACTCTTATGAAAACAACTACCAGAGGTTTGGGGGATGGCATGAGATGTTGCAGTAAGAACTGAGGTGGTTAAAGATGCAACTCATCAGAAGATGTACAAAAGAGGGACATCAAAAAAGGAAGTATGACATGAATAAAGCACCCAATATACTCAAACTGCCAACAGGAATGACAAAGGGGCTGGACATAAGAATGCAAAGTAAGAAGAGGGAAGTGATTGCTGTCATGATGATCCAGTACCAAAGACCAATGCTACTGAAGAGCACCTAGGGAGATCTTTGCAGGAAAAAGAACAAGTGCGAGGATCTAAATGAGAAGGGGTGCCAGTATTTAAAACATGGAGGGAAAAAGTGAGAAATGCCTCTAACTGGTCTCCACGAGACCCACCATAGAGGAAATAATGAGCCTTAAAATCACCTAATAAAGGGAGGAGGTGAGATAAAGAAATCAGAAAACAAATGTCTGGAATAATGAGCAAGAGGGAGAAAGATACAAAGAGCAGACTGTGTACTACTTGCCCAATATACACAGGCCGAAGTATAATGAAGTGAAGGATGAGAAGAAAGCCAAGAGTTAAGAATACCACTGCACACAAGGGCACTCTCATTATGAGTCTCATCAGGAAAATTATTAAGTAAATGCAATAAAATATAGCCATAGAAAAGAAGGCCAACAGAGGAATATAATTTCGATTCTTGTAGAGACAAACAGGAAAACAGAGAAACACTTGGAGCTGTCCCCAATTTCTCCTCTATCTCCTGATATTACACTGCAATAAATCTATTATCAGAAGAAAAAGTAAGACAATGGCAATAGAAAGAAGGTGGTGGATATGGGCTACAGTAAGTCAGTAAAGTCAATGTATGGCATGATTGGAAAGATAGAAATAAGTGATGCGTGGGTAATTGTAAAAAAGAGTGTAGGGAGCTGTAGGGGAAGGGATGTCAGTGTTCATTGCAGGTTTTGTCTCCTCAATAAAGCCAACATGACCTCAAGATTGTCCGAAGACAAGGAAATGAAACATGAGTTGAAAGAGAAAGATAGAGCAGAGGGCGAAGAGAGTAGCTGTCAAAATTGTAGGAGACAAGGAGCAAAGGGGTGTCCTGGGAGGAAGGAATCTGGGTAGGGATGGGAAGCAGGGGCCAAAAGTGGGGAGGGGATGAATGTCCACGACTGACAGACATATAAGGCAAGGGGGAAGACACAGGGAGAGAAAGTTAAGGAAGGAAGAACAAGGAGTTGGGAAAGTTAAGCATGGGAGACTAAAAGGTTGGAAAGGAGATTTAACAACTGGAGGATTTTTGGGTCTTTGAGGTTCCAGAGAAGAGATGAAGGCCCAGCCAGGGAAGGTTGTGTGGGAAGAGAAACAAGATAAGTGGAGGAAGATTAAGTAGGAAGAATGGATGAACACGAAGGGATGGGAACGTCAGAGGTAAGGACTACATATGAGTTGAACACAGGAGTGACTGTGGAAAAGGGAACAAGGACACGAGAGCACTGAACCACTCTGAGTAGGAGAGCAGTGGAAGTCTGCCCTGAGATGGAACTGAGTCACTGCCATAGTGTAGGAATAGTTCTCACTTTCCTGAGATAATGGATTTCACATTCTTTTGGCTATAGAGAGCATCAACAGGAAAACGAAGGGTGAGCTTCAATGCAATTAAGGCAAGTGGGAGGCAGGCTGCAGGAAGGATTATTGTTGCGGCCTCCTACCTAATATGATAGTTAGGTAGTTAGCCTGCCGGCCGGCAGTACCACTGGGAACGTCATCAGACCCAATGTTGGACTGCTGAGCCGGTTTGACTGACAGTGTGCACAAGACGCACCTGGTGACAGGACCTGCTTGAGTATACACAACACACACCTGGTGACAGGACCTGTTTTGAGACTCTCAGACTGGCTTGAGAGTATATTCCTCACTTTGGAATTGCTGGTGACGGAGACTCTCACGACATATCTGGATATTGAGAGTATTCACCAGACTACCTCATGGTGTTCATTGATTGGTTGGACACCTGTGGACTGAGACTTCTAAACTCAGGGATTTGCGAGTCTCTCATCAGGAACACCAACGTGGAAGTCAGGGTGTGTAGTACCAGATGAGATATCCGTAATGTTATACCTGGTAGGCGTGTCAGGCGACACGGACTAGCCAGGGTGTGTTGTACCCTGTGAGCCTTATTGTGAAAAGTCAGTGTGAACCCAGTGACATCTGGTGGCACGACAAGTGGAATAGTCGTGATTTGGTGTTGGTGTCGGATGACTTGGTGTTAAGGTTTTTAGAGACTGAGTCGTGACACAGAGGGCGTGTTGTGTAACACAGTGTCGTGTGACACAGCGAAGGTGTCTTATGACACAGAGAATGGGTGTTGGGGGACCCCGTGAGAAGGCGTGCCATAGCACAGAGACAAGGGTGTCTGATGACACGGAAGAGAATGCGTGTCATGGCTAGAGGTGTGGTAGTGTCCTGTGTACACGATGATGGCAGCGACGTTTGACGCGGAACTGAATTTTTATGATTGTTTTACTTGTGCTATTTTATTACCTTTTAAAAAGTTATAAAATTGTATATTAAAAGATATATGTTTTTACACAAATTATATGTTATACAGATTATATGAATACTTTTATATTAATAATAATATATTAAATATTGGAAATCTGAGATTTTATTGTTATCCCGAACAGTCCTTTATTACAAATGCAGTTTTTTTTTTAATATGTAATTATGATGATCTGCTACACTGCAGACCAGCCATTCTGCCGGTGAGCTACAACACTTGGCTGGGTGGCCAAAGCACCAGCAATGTCTGCATTGTTGAGATGCAGAGAATAACTCCTGCATCTGTAAGTGTTGGCCCGTTATATAAAAGAAAGCAGGAAGTTCCCAGCAAAAAAGATTAGTTTAGCTATGTTGCTAGGAAAACATCTGATGCTGTGGACATAAGTTTCCACTTTGTGACTGGGTTTTGTAGCTAAAGTTGCTCCTTAATGTCCAGACCACATTGCAGTTTTGCTGGATAATATATGTGGTATGGGAACTGGACCACAGCTGAATCTTAGAAAGGAATCAGTGTATTGTGACAGGGATATCGTCAGTAGATTGAAGGAGGGAAAGACTCGGCTTGCTCAGCTGACAATCTGCTAGAGTACTCACTCCATGCTCAGTAGCTTCTAGGCTTGTGTGGTGATCTTTGGTCTCCCTGTGCCATGTGCTCTTGAGTACTGAGTCTGTCAGACATTTTTGGCTATAGACAAATTAATATGGGGAAGAATAAGTCGCTGATCTCTGACACGAGACAGTTCCATAGACTACATAAGGCAGGCCATCAAACGAAGGATATAGTTGACGCCATCAGCGTGTACAAGCGCTCGGAAAGAAACTGGTCAAGCCGATTGCGAGAGAACAGTAGTGATGACATGCCCACACCAAAAGCACATCCTGGGAAGCCTAAAAAATCATCTCCATGTATGTTAACTGTAATAGCTTGAGACTAAACCAAGAGTGACTGCACAGGAGATTAAAGAAAAGATTCTGAACTGCTGCCACATGCCTGTTACTAGGTAAATGAAAGAGCTTGGGTGCTGCAGTCGTCGACCCATCCAGAAACCAATTTTGAGCCTTGTGCAGAGAAAGCGTAGCTGTTTGCAAAGAAATGCCAAAAAATGGACAAAGAAATAGGAGTGAGGTTCTTTGAAGTGATAAAGCAAATACTATGAAATACTAAAGCGTTGGTAACTACACCATAATACTTGTTCTTAATTTTTACATTTTGTGATTGTGGTTTGAAATGGGGGCAACGATAGGCAATGTATGAGCCACAAACTGAGAAATCATTACCAAACCCAGAGATAAATATAAATTTCTGGACTAACCCACACTACATACTGTACTGAAGTTCAAAACACTTGAAAGCATACAAAAAAAAAAGTAAATATAAAAATAATGCCCTTTATGTAAAACATCGTTTCTCAATCAAACAAGACCACCAAAAAATTTTAAAATTAATAAAAAAAAAATTATGCATTTCATAGTGTTGCTCCTAGACATTAACACAAATATGTAAACTTTGTATGCAGACCATTGCTTACTAATATAATAGGATAACTTTTACGTCAGAACATGATGCTTGACATATACTGAAAATAGAATACAGCTTCTTTACCAAACAGGATTTTTTCGTAAAGCTGGAGTTGGAGGCAATTTCTCTAATCACTTATTTGATAAAAACTACACTTTACCATTTTTTTTTCAAAATATGAATACAAAATATACACCAAAATATATAAATTAATTAATTAACTCAAAATACAACAAAGAAAAAACTGAGAAATTTGGTCATTATCAATTACAGTACCAAAATTCAAAAACAAAATTCTACATTTAACCAATTTTTACTAAATAAATATGAGCATATAATACATCCACCAAACAGCAAATCAACAAAATTCAGCAAGTGGAAAAGGGTACAAAAACTTGATCGAAATTTATGATCAATGTTAGCTTCCTGGAATTTTCTGTTTGTAGAGCAGTACAGCATTATTTTATTCAGTACGTATTTGATGTTATTTATTGAAGAATACTGTATTTTATTTCTTAAATTGTAAATTATTTTTATTCCAGGTTATACCACTATAGATGGTACAGCAATGGAATACAGAAAATAATGGATGCGATTTTTTTTTTACCAGCAACTGGATAACTGATCAAAACCAGTATCCAAACAGATAAGTTGGTTGGTTGGTTAATCATGATTTCGAAGGAAAAAAACATTGGCTAAGAGATACCTGAAGATGAATTGAATAAATTTATGATATATGACTAAGTAGCAAGACCAGTTTTCTTGCCTGTATTGGTGTATAAGTAGAAGAGTATACCTCAAGAGATGTGATTGTACTGGTGGATAAGTAGTTGAAGGGTTGACTTCTGAAAATATGATTGTATTGGCAGATTAGTTGAAGGTAGACTTCAGGACATGACTATACAGGTGGACTGTAAGGGAAGGCTTCAGGACAGGCAGTAAATTTAAATTTAATGGACTAATAGGGAAAGCAGGTGACCAGTAATAGCAATTTTGGGGATAAAGGTAAGATTATTCCATTAATCATAAGACAACAATTTTGTCTACTGATTCTGAATCAGTTGACACAGCAGCCGCCCAGGGAGGTACTACCATCCTGCCAAGTGAGTGTAAAACGAAAGCCTGTATTTGTTTTACATGATGGTAGGATTGCTGGTGTCTTTTTTCTGTCTCATAAACATGCATGATTTCAGGTATGTCTTGTTACTTCTACTTACACTTAGGTCACACTACACATTCATGTACAAGCATATATATATACACACCCCTCTAGGTTTTCTTCTATTTTCTTACTAGTTCTTGTTCTTATTTCCTCTTATCTCCATGGGGAAGTGGAACAGAATTCTTCCTCCGTAAGCCATGCGTGTCGTAAGAGGCGATTAAAATGCCGGGAGCAAGGGGCTAGTAACCCCTTCTTCTGTGTATATTACTAATTGTAAAAGGAGAAACTTTCGTTTTTCCTTTTGGGCCACCCCGCCTTGGTGGGAAACGGCTGACGTGTTGAAAGAAGAAGATGATTTCCCAAATCCATTAAATCAGGAGTTTCCTGAACTCACCTACATGTGGTAATGGGTCAGCCCTAACCTCTGGCCCCACTTCTAAACTTTCTGTGCCAGATTCACTCTCTCAGCCTCGTGGGCCCCTATCATCCCTATGGTATGGAACCTGCCTCTACCACTTCTTTGTCAAGATCATTTAACTCCGATCTCCTGAGACTGAAGAAATACTTCCCAACATCCCTGTATCTCATCTGAGCCTTTAACTTCCAACTGTGCCCCATAATACCTGTTTCCCCATCCCTCAAACAGCCTTCCCTATCCACCCTATCAAGTGCTCTTAGTATTTTGTATGTTATGTCTCCCCTGGTCCTTCTGTCCTCCAGTCATTAGGCTCAATTCCTTTAGCCTCTCTTCATAGTTCATACCCCTTAGCTCTGGAACTAGTCTCGTTCCATGCTTCTGCACTTTCTCCAGTTTCTTAACACGCTTCAAGTGTGAACTCCATATTGGTGCGTGTGCTCCAAGATGGTCCTAACATGTTCCATAAAGTACCTGGAATGACCGTTGAGATTCCTGAAGGCCACCCTCAGATCTGCCAGGTAAATATGTTTGATAATCATCTTATAGTAGATAGATTAGGAGTAAAGAAAATGGTGGAATAGAAGACGAATGTTCCCAGAGCGAAATAGAGAGGTGATAGTAAATGAATGAAAGAAGGGGTAGCGAGTGAGATGTATGAGACAATGTTTGGAGAAAGTTAGGCTATTGAGAGAAAGTGATAAGAAGCAGCCAGAGGAAATATGGTTTGGATTTAAGAATACAATACAATGATAAAGTATAAGCAGGGTGGGTGTGGTAGAAAGGAATGACTGGTGGCATAATAATGGAAAAAGGGTGGTAAGGAAGAAAATGTGATAAATGGTTTGAAAACCAAGAAGTGAAGGGATTCTCTCAATACTTTGTCAGTAGTAGTTTAGTAGTAGCATTTGTATCTTACCAATATACATGGCCGAGCTGTCAGTAGTAGTATTTGTATCTTACCAATAACCGCTACTGAGTCACAGCCTCCCTACGTGATCACTGACCGTTACAGTCATTCTGCTGACCTAGCATGATGTCATAAGTCACCCTTTGAATGCCGTGAGCACCTTCGCCCACTGGCCTCAGTTACCACTTATTCAATTACCCAATAAAGTGATCAGAAACTGGTAATTTGGCCAATTTCACACAAATTTCAAAATAGGGTTCAAAATACACAATGCAAGCATTCCTGGCACTAAAATAACATTTCCTCTGTTCATCAGTTTCGTTCCCAGGCTTTACACATGAATTTATTTTAATTTTTTCTTCACACAAATTTTTATTTACACAAAAAATAGAAGATCTACTGTTATGCAATACAGTGGAACCCCGAGTTTCGGCCATAATTCATTCCAGAAGGCTGTTTGAGTGGCGTTACTGAACGAATTTGTTCCCATAAGGAATAATGTAAATTAGATTAGACCGTTTCAGACCCTCAAAAATACACTTACAAAAGCACTTACAATAATACACTTACATAATTGTTCGAGTTGGGAGCTGTATGAAACTCGGGGTACCACTGTATTTTAGTAGGTGTATAAATTTCTTCTTTTTCTTTTTAGTAAGCTATATGGGAAAAGGGGTTACTAGCCCATTGTTCCAGGCATTTAGTTGACTTTTACAACACGCATGGCTTACAGAGGAAAGATTCTTATTCCACTTCCCCATGGATATGAAATGAAAAGCAATAAGAATAAGAACAATAAAGGTAAAATCAAAGAAAACTCAGGATGAGTGTGTATACATAAACATGTACATCCATGTGTAGTGTGACCTAAGTGTAAGTAGAAGTAGCAAGATGTACCTGAAATCTTGCATGTTTATGAGAAAAAAGACACCAGCAAGCCTACCATCATGTAAACAAAATACAGGCGTCCTTTTTACACTCGCTTGGTAGGACGGTAGTACCTCCCTGAGTGGTTGCTGTCTATCAACCTACTACCTATAAATGATACTGTGCTTATGAGAGATTCTAAAGAAAAGTTGCAAAGGTTAGTGGACAAGTTTGGGAGGGTGTGTAAAGGTAAAGTTGAAAGTGAACATAGATAAGAGTAATGTGATGAGGGTATCAAACGATTTAGATAAAGAAAAATTGGATATCACATTGGAGAGAGGGAGTATGAATGAAGTGAATGTTTTCAGATATTTGAGAGTTGACATGTCAGCAGATGGGTTTATGAAGGATGAGGTTAACCATAAAATTGATGAAGGAAAAAAGGCGAGTGGTGCATTGAGGTATCTGTGGAGACAAAAAACGTTATCCATGGAGGCAAAGAAGGAAATGTATAAAAGTATAGTGGTACCGACAATCTTATATGGGTGTGAAGCTTGGGTTGTAAATGCTGCAGCGAGGAGGTGGCTTGAGGCAGTGGAGATGTCCTGTGAAGGGCAATGTGTGGTGTAAATAATATGCAGAGAATTCAGTGTGGAAATTAGGAGATGTGGAGTTACTAAAAGTATTAGTCAGAGGGCTGAAGAGGGGTTGTTGAGGTGGTTTGGTCATTTAGAGTGTATAAATCTGTAGGGGAAGGAAAGTGGGGTAGGGGTCTTCCTCAAAAAGGTTGGAGAGAAGGGGTAAAGGAGGTTTTATGGGCGAAGGGCTTGGACTTCCAGCAAGCGTGCGTGAGCGTGTTAGATAGGAGTGAATGGAGATGAATGGTTTTTGGGACCTGACGAGCTGTTGGAGTGTAAGCAAGGTAATATTTAGTGGAGGGATTCAGGGAAACCGGTTAGCCGGACTTGAGTCCTGGAAATGGGAAGTACATTGCCTGCACTTTAAAGGAGGGGTTTGGAATATTGGCAGTTTGGAGGGACTTTCTAAACTGTCGTATCTGAGCACCTCTGCAAAGACAGTATGTACGAGTGAGGTGAAAGTGTTGAATGATGATGAAAGTATTTTCTTTTTGGGTCACCCTGCCTCGGTGGGAGACAGCCGACTTGCTAAAAAAAAAAAATGTATAGTGGACCCTCTCTATTCGAACACTCCAAACTCGCCCTTTTATGTAAGTTTATTATTGTAAGTGCTTTTATAAGTGTATTTTTGGGGGTCTGAAACAGACTAATCTAATTTACATCATTCTTTATGGGAATAAATTTGTTTGGTAACAGCACTTGAACAGCTTTCTGGAATGAAGAATGTTCGAAAATTGGGGGTCCACTGTATAAATAATATCAGCGCATTCGTGAATGCATATTAGACCCACCAGTTTGACATGTATTGGACAAGTGACTTCATTTATTTACTCTTGAATATTGTAAAAAATCAAATATTTCCGCTAATTTGAGCTCAATTTCAAGCTATTTTCAGTCCTGTAACCAATCAAAACCATCTCTATTTCTGTAATATTGTATACAGTGGACCCCCGCCTAACGAACACCCCGGAAATCGTACAATTATGTAAGTATAATATTGTAAGTGCTTGTGGAAGTGTATTTTTGGGGGTCTGAAATAGACTAACCTACGTGACATTATTTCTTAAGGAAGTAAATTTGTTCGGTAATGGCACTTGAGCAGGCTTCTGGAATGAATTTTGTTGGTTAGGCGGGGGTCCACTGCATCTTCCATTCTATCAAATGAGACCAAGAAACTGAGAACACAACCATAAAATCCATATGAAAATATACCGCAAAATCACCATTTTAAACCAAAAACAAGGTCGGTTTGTTTTTCCTCATTATGCACTGCATGCTGCAGGATTTTTTTTATATGGTGCACATTTACCACAAACCCATTCTTTCATATCTACGTCCAAGATTACCACTCACAGCTTATCTGAGCGAGATGAGCTCATGCCTTAGTACTACGGCACAACCAGTGACCTTAAAGCTGTAGTACTACGGCACAGCCAATAAAGTAGTTAAAAGGATCTGAACACTAACACGTCCTCAAAAGGGTAGATAAGAGCTAACATAGACCTACTTGCCCAAGCAAGAAAAGAAAATGAAGCAAGTGGGGAAATGAGGAGACAAGAGAAGCAAAGGAAATACAGAAGTCAAGAAGAAAGGAGAGCAGGCAAAGATCAGGTAAAGTCACAAGTACTCAGCATTTGAAATGTGTTGAGAAAGCCAAGCACCTATAGAAACAGCCAGGACTAAGAATTATGTTAGGCATATTGTGTAAACAGTTGATTCAACAAGACAGCACCTATGAAGGCTGGAGGAAGATAATTTTTGCAGAGGACCAGTTAATAGGATGTCTGTGATCTATAACATAGAAAAGAGCATTGTTGATATCAAGAGGGTGTACCCTTCTTTTGTGTCCCTCTCCTCAGTGGAAGTTATTTGTGAATTATTCCAGCTACAGTACTGTTTCCTGTCATTCTTTCTATAGTGATTACAAATAAGGTTAAAAGAACGATGAAGATGTGCAACAATGAGAAGAGGATGTACAACAGATAAAGAAATAAGATATTTAGCAAGTCAGTACAAATTCTTGCCAAGAGTAAAGAAAAAGATCAATACAGAAGAACCCCCGTATCCACTGATTCAGTATCCATGGTTTTGTTTATCCATTGTTTAGTGGTCCAAAAATACCTCTTAATTTTACATAATAATGGCCGTAAAGTACAAAAGTATAGAAGCTGGAGGTTCTTCGAAGTCTAAGAGAAGCCGAGAAGTGCTTCCCATCAGTGAAAGTGATGTGAAAGTGATGTGTATCGGACTTATATACAGTGGTACCTCGGAGCTACGATGGTCCCCAAAATCGCCCTTTTATGTAAGTTTATTTTTTTAAATGCTTTTGTAAGTATATTTTTGGGGGTGTAAAAGGACTAGTCTATTTTACATTATTCCTTATGGGGATAAATTCGTTTGGTAATGGCACTTGAACAGCATTCTCGAACGAAAAAATATCGTAACTCGAGGTACCACTGTATAGGGTTTGCTACTATCTGCGGTTTCGGTATCTGTGGCAGGTCCTTAGAACTTATCCCTCGCAGATATAGAGGTCCTACTGTATAGAACCTGCGAAGAAAATGGCTCTGGCAATTAATTGTGAGATATTAGCTGGAGAGGATATTTTAGATGGTTAGTCAAGGATGAGTTAAGATAAAAGGGAAGAGTGGTGATTTCATGCATGAGTAAAGAGGAAAATGATCAACTGAGATGAAGGAATGAAGATGATTGTGAAAGTGAGGAAGAGGAAAAGTTGAGAGTAAAGCATTAGGATTCATGGGATTAAGACAGATCCTAAAAGTAGGTGTAGATACAGCTTTGGAATGGTCAGTGCATTTGTTTAGTGTTAAACCCTTCGGTGTCCGTCCCATAAAATTATGGCTTTGAAGCCAATGTCGGTCCCATAATACAATGCCAAAATTCTAGCGGCTTCAAATCTTGCTGGAGAAAGCTGATAGGCCTACATATGAGAAAATGGGTCTGCATGGTCAGTGTGCACAGTATAAAAAAAAAATCCTGCAGCAAGCAGTGCAAGAGAAAAAAAAATGTGACCGTGTTTTTGGTTTAAAACAGCGACTTTGCAGTGCATTTTCGTATGGTATTTAAGGTTGTATTCTTGTCTTCTTGGTCTCATAGCATGGAAGATATATTACAGAAATAGAGGTGATTTTGAATGGTTTATCAACTAAAAGTAGCTTGAAATTGAACTCAAAGTAGAGGAAATGTTAGATTTTTGATGATGTTCAAGAGTAAACAAAACACGTCACATGTCCAATACACGTCAACTGGTGGATGTAAAATGCATTCACAAAAGCGCTGATACTATTTATACAATTATGCAGTAGTCTAAATACCAGTAAATCATCTATTTTTTGTGTGAACAGATAAAATGTTATTTTAGTGCCAAGAATGTTTGTATTTTTTATTTTCACCACTATTTTGAAATTGGCCTTTCTTGAATTTTGTGTGAAATTGGTCAATTTAGTAATTTCTGATTACTTTTTACTGTAGTTGAAATAGGTATAGGCAGTTTCTTGTACTCAATCAATAGAATAAAAGGAGTTCTAGAGATATAGCTATGAGTTTGGTCAAGTGTAACAAAGTAATTGGCCCAAAATAGGGCTCAAATTGAAAAAATCACCAATGCGTAAATACCGCCAAGACCGCTAACTTCACAAGAGCGTAATTTAGCAAGTTTTCCATCAAATTTCGAACTTCTGGTTTCATTATCTTCAGAAAAAGATTCTCTCTCATTTCATAAGATTTTTTTTTTAATTCTTTAATGCTATGAGCAAGTTTGTGAGCAGGGGTCTCGACACTCAAAGGGTTAAAGAAGG
The DNA here is from genome assembly GCA_009830355.1 of Cherax destructor. Taxonomy (NCBI): domain Eukaryota; kingdom Metazoa; phylum Arthropoda; class Malacostraca; order Decapoda; family Parastacidae; genus Cherax; species Cherax destructor. Next base: position 234,823 of record WNWK01001605.1, on the reverse strand, counting down.
AAAGCTACCTGAGAATTTATAAAGGAAATCCATACAGTGGACCCCCGGTTTTCGTAATTAATTCGTTCCAGAATGCTGTTCAAGTGCCGTTACCAAACGAATTTGTTCCCATAAAGAATAATGTAAATTAGATTAGTCCTTTTAGACCCCAAAAATACACTTACAAAAGCCCTTACAAAAATAGACTTACATAATTGTTCGAGTTTGGAGCATTACGAACACCGGGGGTCCACTGTAGTTCCTTTATACATCTGTCAAGTATACCAGGTGAAGTTTACAGCAAGTTGAAAATCATCAAATGAGTTGGGGAAAAGTAAAATTTGAGAAACAAGGTGGAGTAAAGATGGGAAGGGCATGTATGATTCAAATGTTTATCTCAAAGCATAAAACTGAACAATAATTGAATAAAAATAAGGTGGCTATTGCTGAATTCACATACAGTGGTACCTCGAGTTACGATATTTTTTCGTTTGAGAATGCTGTTCAAGTGCCATTACCAAACGAATTTATCCCCATAAGGAATAATGTAAAATAGACTAGTCCTTTTACACCCCCAAAAATATACCTACAAAAGCATTTAAAAAAATAAACTTACATAAAAGGGCGATTTTGGGGACCATCGTAACTCGAGGTACCACTGTATTTGGAAAAGACAAATGACAGGGTGGGAAGGGAAACATTGTGGCAGGTGTTGCAAATATACAGAGTAAGTAGTGGTAAAAAGATTTGAAGCAAATGAGGCTTAGGATAGGATTCAGTCAAACTTCCAAACTCTCAAAGCTTACATTCCTTAAGATTTCACAAATTTAAACTAAAAATTGAAAATAATATCCACAGAGAGAGCGAGCGAGCTAAATATTACCTGGTTAATACTGAAATTTATAAGAAAAAATATTTGAATGGGAAAAACCATGTGCAATGCACATTTTCATTATCCATTAAGAGTGGTCCTAAACAAGGATGTATGATACAGTGGACCCCCGGCTAACGTTCATTCCAGATAACGTTATTTTCGGTTAAAGGTTGCTTTTTACGTTAAATATTTTTTCGGCTAGTGTTATTTACTCAGCGTTACGTACCAGACCTGTCTGCCCGCTCTGCGCTTGCGCACCTCCTCCCAGGACGCCAGTCCAGCATTGTTTACACTCGAGTGAACAATACCCAGCGCGCTCTTTTCAAGCATTCACAATACATTTGGTGTCTTTTTTGGTGATTTAGTGACTGTCACTGTGAAATAAGTCACCATGGGTCCAAAGAAGCTTCCTAGTGGCACCCCTGTGGTAAAGAGTGAGGAACACCATCGAACTGAAGGAGATTGTTGAAAAATATGAGTGGCGTACGTGTGGGTGAGCTTGCCAGGATGTATGGAAAAAGACAATCTACTATCACCACTATCCTGGCAGAGAAAAGAAATCAAGGAAGCTAATGTTGCAAAAGGGGTTGATTTATTTACGAAACAAAGATCGAAAACAGTGGATGAAGTTGAGAAGTTATTACTGTTATGGATCAATGAAAAACAGATAGCGGGTGATAGTATTTCCACGGCGATAATTTGTGAAAAAGCAAGGCAGTTGCACGCAGATCTTGTCAAGACAATGCCTGGAACCAGTGGTGATGCGAGTGATTTTAAAGCCAGCAGAGGCTGGTTTGAGAGGTTTAAGAAACGTAGTGGCATACACAGTGTTGCGAGGCATGGTGAGGCAGCCAGCTCAGACAAACGAGCAGCTGAAAAATTTGTGCAGGAATTCCAGGGGTTCATAGACACTGAAAAATTTGAACCCCAACAAGTGTTTAATTGTGATGAAACAGGCCTCTTTTTGAAGAAAATGCCAAAGAGGACCTTCATTACTCAAGAGGAAAAGGCACAGCCAGGACACAAGCCTATGAAAGACAGGCTAACTCTTATGCTTTGTGCCAATGCCAGTGGTGATTTTAAAATGAAGCCTTTACTCGTGTATCACTCAGAAAATCCCAGAGCCTTCAAGAAACACAATGTTAACAGGAATAATTTGTGTGTACATTGGAAGGCTAACAGTAATGCATGGGTCACTAAGGACTTTTTCGTGGAATGGTTGACTGCAGTTTGGCCCTAGTGTGAAGAAATACCTCCTGGAAAAGAAATTGCCACTCAAGTGCCTCCTGCTACTGGACAATGCTCCTGCTCATCCTCACAACTTGGATGACTTTTTGTCTGATAAGTTTAGTTTCATCACAGTGAAGTTCTTGCCTCCTAACACCACTCCTCTTATCCAACCCATGGACCAGCAGGTCATTTCCAACTTCAAGAAACTGTACACCAAAGCATTGTTTCAAAGGTGCTTTGATGTAACTTCAGCCTCTGCATTGACCCTAAGAGAGTTCTGGAAAGATCACTTCAATATCGTGCATTGCATAAGCCTTATAGGTAATGCTTGGGAGGGAGTGACTTCCAGGACTTTGAACTCTGCTTGGAGACCACTGTGGCCAGATTGTGTTGAAAAGAGGGATTTTCAAGGATTTGAGGCTGCTCCTGACGACCCTGTGCCTGTTGTGGACTCTATAGTGGCATTGGGGAACAGCCTGGGGTTGGAGGTGAGTGGTGAGGATGTGGAAGAGTTGGTGGAGGAGCACAGGGTAGACCTAACCACTGAAGAGCTGAGAGAGCTTCATCAGCAACAGCAGCAGACGACATTTAAGGAAATTGATTCACAGGAGGAGGCTGGACAGGTTGAGGTAGTAACTTCTTCAGAGATTAAGGAAATTTTTTCCAAATGGGCTGATGTGCAGACATTTGTTGAAAAACACCACCCTGAGCAAGCCGAAGCAAACCACATCTGCAAAATGTTCAGTGATAGAATCTTGCCCCACTTCAGAAAAATGTTGAAGAGTCGCCAGAAACAGAGGACTCTGGACAGTTTTTCTAAGAAGAGTTCTAGTGACTCTCAAGCTGGTCCTAGTGGCATTAAAAGACCAAGAAGGGAAGTAATCCCAGAGAGGGACTTGTTACCTGAAGTCCTTTTGGAGGGGGATTCCCCTTCCAAAAACTAAGCACTCCCTCACTCCTCCCAGTCTTCCAGATGCCAGCAAGTCTCTTCAATAAAGGTAAGTAAATGTTATTTTAAATGTTTATTTTATAATATATTTATAAATTTTAAATTGTATGTAGTATTTATGTGTTTTCTGTATGTAAAACTATAGTTATTCTTTAAAAATTAATTTTTTTGTGAATATTTTTTGGATGTCTGGAACGGATTAATTGTATTTACATTATTTCTTATGGGAAATAAGGTTTGTGATAATTTTTTTTGGTTAAAGCTCTAGCTCCTGGAACGGATTAAGAACGTTAACTAGGGGTCCACTGTATCATGGCTGTAAAGCATTCACAAATAAGGGTTGTAAAATAAATAAATCTTAGTGTTGGGAAGAGGTGGCTTAAAGGATAACAACTCTCATTTAAAGTGGGAGATTACAATTGCTCTTTGTGATGACAGGGCTTTTAGAAGACTTAGCAGAGAAGTTTCATAGATTTATACAAAAATTTAGGAGGGTATTCAAGAGGAATAAAAAAAAATGTGATGAATTAGTCGTCATCTATGCAATTAACTAATGAATGTCAGATTGGAGAGAAGAAATGTGAATAAGGAAGATGGAAGAAGTATGGGGCATCTCAGGAAAGGTAGGAAGGAAGGTGTGAAAAAATTTTGAGGCAAAAGCAGAGACTTGAGCATCCAGGAAATGTCCACCTCTCCTTGTACTGAATAACCCACAAGGGTTTAGAATATCACATGCATTTTATAATCATGTACACAACAAACAAAGGCACCAGCCATTCAAAAACATTTTCTAAATGTGCATTCAGTATGTCATGGTCTCAGTATTATTCATCACTTTCAACTTTCACACAGCTTCATTCCTTTAATACTCAACTATAGCCCTTTACTTTCTAGTAGATCTCATTAATTTGTCCTCATGCATTAAACTTACCTGCATTTTTATGATCTACATGCAACAATCACTTTAATAACTAAATCCTTAACTGCATCTCACTATTTTCACTGCTGACAAACATGCAAACTACCTCAGAATCAGATCTTTTTTGGCCTACTTAATACTAAATACAAAAGAAAACTAAACAGCCTATCATATCCTTGATATCTGGCCATCATTTGCCATACCCCATTAGATACCTCTACAGATATACAGAATGGTTGACCAACTCCTCCCTCCTGTTCAGTAGTGTACACCACTCCAGGTTGAAGTTCGTTGAGGCACATTACTGCATTCTTAGGCTGCACATATTTCCGGATCTTAAGATTCTTGGCTCCTGGCACCTTCTTTCTCTTGATCTTGACGCCTGCCACCACATATTAATTGAAAGGTCGCAACACACTTGCCATTGACATGAAAAACAACCTGCCTTAGCTTGCAAGTGAATACAAGATACCAAGTTCAGATCTTTAAGCAAAGTTAAGGCCATTGGGCATAAAGTATCTCCCTACTTTGTGATCAGATTTGCATGCCAGATTGTCACAATAAATTTAGGTGGAATGACTGGGTAGGATTCAGTACCTGGCGTACTTCCCACCTCAGTCAGACATCCATGACAAGTGTGGGCAACTCGCTTCAATTAAAAGTCTCTGAAAATGTCTCTACGACTGTTACGTACGCACCCAGCCTCATGCATGGCAGCCAACGAGGGACCTCTTGTTATAAATACCATTTTATGCCTGAAGACAAACAAACCTACATATAACTTTGCTAAAAGCAAAGCATTACAACAGAATCCCCCGTTGGCTTTCTGGAGTGCTACAATTAACTAGTGTCGTGAGGAGACATAACAGGTCATGGGACCAAAGATGACCTTGCGCGGCCATCAAACTAGCCCGCTGTCAAAACAAAGAAGAGTGCCAATAAATATCATGCTCAATTAATTTTGTAAAAATTGTATCCTCTATTTATGAAGAAAAATCTTTGGAAAATTGTGTGGTATAAACAGAACATTTATAATAAAAAAATGAAAAGGGGTTCGTTCACATTAAGACAACCGAGGAATGTAGGCATCCCTGATCTCGTATCCCAGTACACACCAATTTAAAAAAAAAAAATCACTGTAGTGCTTCTTCGACCTTTTACAAAAATTAATAAACCATTAACCTTTATCGGCCTGTTATTAGTACTAAGGGAGAAATTACCATAAATTGATGTGAGTATTTGCTTTCTAATGTGTAGACCATCTTTGATGTTAAGTTTAAATAACTAGTCTTTGGAAACTATGTACCAGATCAACATTTCTACATGGTTATTGGAAAACAGCCACATATAATATATTTGGGTTACCTTGGAGCCTGTGTTAAGCTCCAGGGTTAGTAGCGATGTCCCTGGATCAGTTCAACTATTAAGATGCATTTCTACCTGCACTTGAATCAGTAAGTTCGAGCTTTGGTAAACGTATAAGGTTCCCATATTGTATATCCATATAATATGTTGTATATCCATATAATATGTACTTTCACATGAATATTTGCAGAGAATTTATACTTTAGAGATTAGGAGTGGTTATTCAGAGAGCTTGAAGAGGAAGTTAAGGTGGTTTTAAACATTTAGAAAGGGAGGAGGAAAACAGGATGACTAGGAAGGTGTATAAATCTGAAGTGGAGGGAAAGGCGGGTAGGGGTCATCCTAGGAAGGTACGTATTAGGGAGGGGGTAAAAAAGGTCTTGTGTGATGGGGTTATACATCCAACAGACATGTGGACAGGAGTGAAGGAATGTGATCTTTATTATTTGATATGCTGGAGTGTGAACAGGGTTACATTTATGAAGGGATTCAGGGAAAACTGGTTGACCAGACTTGAGTTCTGAAGGTGGGGAAATACAGTGCCCATGCCTTCACTCTGAAGGAGGGAAGGGGATGTTGCAATTTGGAAGGTCATCAGAAATGTAATGTCCGCATGCCTCTGATAAGACAGTATGGTGATGGTGAAAGAATTTCTTCTTTCTCAGGTCACCTTAACTTCGTAAAAGACAGCTGATGTTACAAAATTTTAACAATTTGAATTTGCTAACCGCCTGTATTTTACTTTCATTTAAATTTGCATGTACTTCATCACTGTTATGTAGATAGCAGCAGAGTAGTGGCTAATGAGTAGAATTTAGTATTCTAATGCAATTTTTGTGAAGGATGAGTTATGGTAAACTAGTAAGGTATGCAAGGATTGACTCAACATGAGACCTAATCACTCTGGTGTTGAGGCTGCAATATTATATACAACACAAAAGCAAATGATGCTCTTTTGTCTTGAATATATAAACAATGAAGTAAATATATACTTAAAAATTGTGTTGTACAAAAAATGTATTCTGTATATGTAAAGTAAGTGTTAATCATATAAAAAGAAGAAAAACAAGTATATTAATACATTAGTTTATTTTAACAGAGATGCTCTGTTTTCTGTGGGACTTTGTTTTTTGCAGAAATGCTCAAACATTCACATGTGCCCACACATCTCCCCCTCCCCCCCCAAAAAAAAAAACACATGATGTTCCAGAGATGGGACACAGCAACAAGAGGTCACAATTGGAAGCTGAAGATTCAGATGAGTCACAGGGATGTTAGGAAGTATTTCTTCAGCCACAGAGTTGTCAGGAAGTGGAATAGTCTGGAAAGTGAGGAAGTGGAGGCAGGTACCATACATAGCTTTAAGAAGAGGTATGATAAAGATCATGGAGCAGGGAGTGTGACCTAGTAGCAATCAGTGAAGAGGCAGGGCCAGGAGCTATGACTCGACTCCTGCAACCACAATTAGGTGTGTGTGTGTGTGTGTTTTCTTGGGCAAGAAGGTAAGAGATGCTCTGGCTATTGTTACTGTGTTATGTGGTATTCCCAGATATTGCTGCAGTGTCAAGACACTGGGAAGGCAGCTGAGAGAGCTTGGGAATTATTAATATATTTTTTTAAACAGCCATGTGATATGAGGACCACTAAACCCTAGGCTGCCATTTTACTGCACTTCCAAGGCAAGGCCTCAGATTTTTTCATTATTAATTAGTACAGTAACGATTGTCATTTGTAATATGAAAAGTAACATGGCTCACCAATTTAATTTTATATACTATCTACCTTGTAAATACTGTTAATATTATATAGTATAACTAATTACACAGCTGTTTTATTTAAACTTTTATTACTGGGATATGTTGTGCTTTGGCACACCCATCTATGGAGCTATTTGCTATGATACCTTTATACGTGGTATTCATTTGAATGATACTTCATACCCTCGACTACAGTTATCTTTTTTATGCTCACAAGATGTAAGTTATCCACTTACTCTATAGGACCTCATATACAGTAGGGCCCCTGTATCTGCAGTGGATGAGTTCCAAGACCTATTGAAAATACCCGAAACCACGGATAGTAGCAAACCCTATACAGTGGTACCTCGAGTTACGATGGTCCCCAAAATCGCCCTTTTATGTAAGTTTATTTTTTTAAATGCTTTTGTAAGTATATTTTTGGGGGTGTAAAAGGACTAGTCTATTTTACATTATTCCTTATGGGGATAAATTCGTTTGGTAATGGCACTTGAACAGCATTCTCGAACGAAAAAATATCGTAACTCGAGTACCACTGTATGTAACCCTTTCAGGGTCGGGACCCCTGCTCTCAGACTAAAACAAAAAAATCTTTTTCTGAAGGTAATAAAATCTTTTTCTGAAGGCAATAAAACAAAGTACAAAATTTGATGGAAATTTGACAAATTACACTTTCACAAATTTTGCTGTCGGTGATATTTACACATTGGTGATTTTGCCCAATTTAAGTCTGATTTTAAGCCAATTATGTTGTTCCATTCGACCAAATTCTTAGCTATTTCACTAGTACACCTTCCATTCTATCAACTGAGCACAGAATCCACACTCAACTATTTCAACTAATAAAGTGATCAGAAATTGGTATTTGGCCAATTTCACATATTCAGGAAATACCAATTTCAAAATAGGGTTCAGAATAAACAATGTAGACATTCCTGGCACCAAAATTACATTTTCTCAGTTTACTAGGTATGTCCCCAGGCCTCTCAAATATTACACATTAATTCCATTTAAAATTTTTATTCACACAAAAAATAGATTATTTACTGTTATGCAGACTACTGCATTATTGAAATAATTGTAAAAATAATGTCACTGCATTTGTAAATGTGTATTAGACTGGCCAGATGAGCACGTATTGGACAAGTGACATAATTTGTGTACTCTGGAATATATATACATTTTTTTTTTCAACAAGTCGGCCGTCTCCCACCGAGGCAGGGTGGCCCAAAAAGAAAGAAATCCCTACAAAGAAAATACTTTCATCATCATTCAACACTTTCACCTCACTAATACATTATCACTGTCTTTGCAGAGGCGCTCAGATACTACAGCTGAGAATAAGTCCCTCCCAACTGTCACTATCCCAGACCCCTCCCCTTTAAAGTGCAGGCATTGTACTTCCCATTTCCATGACTCAAGTCCAACTAAATCAATTAACTGGTTTCGCTGAATCCCTTCACAAAATATAACCCTGCTCACACTCCAACAGCTCGTCAGGTTCCAAAAACCATTCGTCTCCATTCACTCCTATCTAACACGCTCACACATGCTTGCTGGAAGTCCAAGCCCCTCACCCACAAAACCTCCTTTACACCTCCCTCCAACCTTTTCGAGGACGACCCCTACCCCACCTTCCTTCCCCTACAGATTTATACGCTCTCCAAGTCATTCTACTTTGATCCATTCTCTCTAAATGACCAAACCACCTCAACAACCCCTCTTCAGCCCTCTGACAAATACTTTTAGTAACTCCACACCACCTCCTAATTTCCATACTACGAATTTTCTGCATAAGATTTACACCACACATTGCCCTTAGACAGGACATCTCCACTGCCTTCAGCCACCTCCTCGCTGCAGCATTTGGAACCCATGCTTCACACCCATAAAAGAGTGTTGGTACCACTATACTTTCGTACATTCCCTTCTTTGCCTCCATGGATAACGTTTTTTGTCTCCACAGATACCTCAACGCACCACTCACCTTTTTCCTTCATCAATTCTATAGTTAACCTCATCCTTCATAAACCCATCTGCTGACAAGTCAACTCCCAAATATCTGAAAACATTTACAGTGGTACCTCGAGTTACGATGGTCCCCAAAATCGCCCTTTTATGTAAGTTTATTTTTTTAAATGCTTTTGTAGGTATATTTTTGGGGGTGTAAAAGGACTAGTCTATTTTACATTATTCCTTATGGGGATAAATTCGTTTGGTAATGGCACTTGAACAGCATTCTCGAACGAAAAAATATCGTAACTCGAGGTACCACTGTACTTCTTCCATAATCCCTCTCTCCAATGTGATATCCAATTTTTCTTTATTTAAATCGTTTGATACCCTCATCACCTTACTATGTTCACTTTCAACTGTCTACCTTTACACACCCTCCCAAACTTGTCCACTAACCTTTGCAACTTTTCTTTAGAATCTCCCATAAGCACAGTATCATCAGCAAAAAAACTGTCAACTCCATTTTGCATTTAATTCCACATAATTTAATCCCACCCCTCTCCCCAACTCCCTAGCATTTACTTCTTTTACAACCCCATCTATAAATACAGTGGACCCCCGGTTTTCATGATTTTTTCGTTCCAGAATGCTGTTCAAGTGCCATTACCAAACAAATTTATTCCCATGAGGAATAATGTAAATTAGACAAGTCCTTTTAGACCTCCAAAAATACACTTACAAAAGCACTTACAAAAATACACTTACATAATTGTTCGAGTTTGGAGGATAAACACCAGGGGTCCACTGTATATTAAACAACCATGGTGACATTACACATCCCTGTCTAAGACCTACTTTTACCGGGAAGTAATCTCCCTCTCTCCTACACACCCTAACCTGAGCCTCACTATCCTCATAAAAACTCTTTACAGCCTTCAGTAACTTACTACCTATTCCATACACTTGCAACATTTGCCACATTGCTCCCCTATCCACTATAAATATGCCTTATCTAAATACTGTTCACATATATGCTTCACTGTAAACACTTGATCTACACATCCCCTACACACTCTAAAGCCTCCTTGCTCATCTGCAATCCTACTCTCTGTCTTACCTCTAATTCTTTCAATAGTAACCCTGACATACACTTTACCTGGTATACTCGGTAAACTTATTCCCCTATAATTCTTACAATCTCTTTTATCCCCCTTCACTTTATATAAAGGAACTACACATGCTCTCTGCCAATCCATAGGTACCTTCCCCTCTTTCATACATTTATTAAACAAAAATACCAACCACTCCAACACTATATCCCCCCTGCTTTTAACATTTCTGTCATGATCGCATCAGTTCCAGATGCTTTATCCCCTTTCATTCTATGTAATGCCTCACACACCTCCCCCACAATCACATCCTGCTCTTCTTCACTCCTAAACGATGTTATAGCTCCCTGGCCAGTGCATGAAATTACCGCCTCCCTTTTTTTCATTGACATTTAAAAGTTCCTCAAAATATTCCCACCATCTACCCAATACCTCCAGCTCCCCATCTACTAACTTCCCTACTCAGTTTTTAACTGTGTAAATGATAATGGGAGCCCTTTGATTGAACTTTGTATAGAAAGGGGTTTAGTTATAGGTAATACATATTTTAAGAAAAAGAGGATAAATAAGTATACAGTGGTACCTCGAGTTACAATATTTTTTCGTTCGAGAATGCTGTTCAAGTGCCATTACCAAACAAATTTATCCCCATAAGGAATAATGTAAAATAGACTAGTCCTTTTACACCCCCAAAAATATACTTACAAAAGCATTTAAAAAAATAAACTTACATAAAAGGGCGATTTTGGGGACCATCGTAACTCGGGATACCACTGTATACAAGATATGATGTAAAGGCGCAATGATAGTAGTTTGTTGGACTACGTATTGGTAGATAAAAGATTGTTGAGTAGACTTCAGGATGTACATATTTATAGAGGGGCCACAGATATATCAGATCACTTTTTACTTGTAGCTAAAGTGGGAGTAAAAGGTAGATGGGATACAAGGAAAATGGAAGCAGTAAGTAAGAGAGGTGAAGGTTTATAAACTAGAAGAGAAGGCAGTTAGGGTAAGATATAAACAACTATTGGAGGATAGATGGACTAGTGAGAGTGTAGGCAATGGGGTCGAAGATGTATGGGGTAGGTTTAAGAATGTAGTGTTAGAGTGTTCAACAGAAGTTTGTGGTTATAGGAAAGTGGGTGCGGGAGGCAAGAAGAGCGATTGGTGGAATGATGATGTAAAGAGAGTAGTAAGGGAGAAAAAGCTAGCATATGAGAGGTTTTTACAAAGTAGAAGTGATGCAATAAGGGAAGAGTATATGGAGAGAAAAAGAGAGGTTAAGAGAGTGGTGAAGCAATGTAAAAAGAGAGCAAATGAGAGAGTGGGTGAGATGTTATCAACAAATTTTGTTGAAAATAAGAAAAAGTTTTGGAGTGAGATTAATAAGTTGAGGAAGCCTAGGGAACAAATGGATTTGACAGTTAAAAATAGGAGAGGAGAGTTATTAACCCTTTGACTGTCGGAGGCCCCATTCTGAAACTGTCATTCTGTCGGAAAATTTTGGAAAAAAAAAAACAATTATTTTTTCTTATGAAATGATAGAGAATCTTTTCCCGATTGTAATGACACCAAAAGTATGAAATTTGATTGAAAACTTACGGAATTACGCTCTCGCAAAGTTAGCGATGTCAGTGATATATACGCATCGGCGATTTCGCCGACTTTGAGCCCTATTTTAGGCCAATTCCATTGGGACAGTCGACCAAACTCATAGCTATTTCTTTAGAACTCCATTTGTTCTATCGATTGAGTACAAGAAATCACCAATTTACCGATTTCAACTACCCAATAAAGTGGTCAGAAAATGGCAATTTCGCCAATTTCATGCAAAATAAAAAAGATGTCAATTTCAAAATAGGGTCCAGAATAAACAATGAGGACATCCCTAGCACTAAAATAAGATGTTATCTGTTCATTAGTCATGTCTTTAGGCCCCTCTTACATTACTCTTGCTTTCTATTTTGATTTTTATTCACACAAAAATAGAAGATTTATTGTTATGCAGACTATTGCATTATTGTAAAAACTGTATAAATAATATCTGTGCACTTGTGAAAGAATATTAGACTCACCAGTTGATGTGTATTGGACGCATGGTGTGATTTGTTTACTTTTGAACATTGGCAAAAATCGAACACTTCCGCTACTTTGAGCTCAATTTCAAGATCGTTTACATCATGAAACTAATCAAAATCATCTCTATTCCTGTAATATGTTTTCCATTCTATAAAATGAGACCATGAAAAAGAGAATACAACCATAAATACTATACAAAAATACACCTCAAAGACGGCGTTTTAATTCAAAAACACGGTCCAAGTTTTTTTTCTCTCATTATGTACTGCTTGCTGCAGGATTTTTTTTATACTGCGCACACTGACCACACAAACCCATTCTCTCACATGTGGGCCTACCAGCTTTCTCCTGCTTGATTTGAGGCCGCTAGAATTTAGGCGTATAAATACGTCCGAAACATTGGCTCGTAAGACGTATATATACGTCCGAAACAGTCAAAGGGTTAAATGGAGAGTTAGAGGTATCGGAAAGATGGAGGGAATATTTTGAGGAGATGTTAAATGTTGATGAAGACAGGGAAGCTGTGATTTCGTGTATAGGGCAAGGAGGAATAACATCTTGTAGGAGTGTGGAAGAGCCAGTTGCGAGTGTGGGGGAAGTTCGTGAGGCAGTGGGTAGAATGAAAGGGGGTAAGGCAGCTGGGATTGATGGGATAAAGATAGAAATGTTAAAAGCAGGTGGGAATATAGTTTTGGAGTGGTTGGTGCTATTATTTAATAAATGTATGGAAGAGGGTAAGGTACCTAGGGATTGGCAGAGAGCATGTATTGTTCCTTTGTATAAAGGCAAAGGGGACAAAAGAGAGTGCAAAAATTATAGGAGAATAAGTCTGTTGAGTGTACCTGGTAAAGTGTATGGTAGAGTTATTATTGAAAGAATTAAGAGTAAGACAGAGAGCAGGATAGCAGATGAACAAGAGGGCTTTAGGAAAGGTAGGGGGTGTGTAGACCAAGTGTTTACAGTGAAACATATAGGTGAACAGTATTTGGATAAGGGTAGAGAGGTTTTTGTGGCATTTATGGATTTTGAAAAGGCGTATGATAGGGTGGATAGGGGGGCAATGTGGCAGATGTTGCAGGTGTATGGAATAGGAGGTAGGTTACTGAAAGCAGTGGAAAGTTTTTATGAGGATAGTGAGGCTCAGGTTAGTATGTGTAGGAGGGAGGGGGACTATTTCCCAGTAAAAGTGGGCCTTAGACAAGGATGTGTGATGTCACCGTGGTTGTTCAATATATTTATAGATGGGGTTGTAAGAGAAGTGAATGCGAGGGTCTTGGCAAGAGGTGTGGGTTTAAAAGATAAAGAATCAAATACAAAGTGGGAGTTGTCACAGTTGCTTTTTGCTGATGACACTGTGCTTTTGGGAGATTCTAAAGAGAAGTTGCAGAGGTTGGTGGATGAATTTGGTAGGGTGTGAAAGATTGGATATCAGATTGGAGGGAGAGAGTATGGAGGAGGTGAATGTATTCAGATATTTGGGAGTGGACATGTCAGCAGATGGGTCTATGGAGGATGAGGGGAATCATAGAATTGATGAGGGGAAAAGGGTGAGTGGAGCACTTCGGAGTCTGTGTAGACAAAGAACTTTGTCCATGGAAGTAAAGAGGGGAATGTATGAGAGTATAGTTATACCAACACTCTTATATGTGTGTGAAGCATGGGTGATGAATGTTGCAACGAGGAGAAGACTGGAGGCAGTGGAGATGTCATGTCTGAGATCAATGTGTGGTGTGAATATAATGCAGAGAATTCGGAGTTTGGAAATTAGGAGGAGAAGCGGGATTACCAAAACTATTATCCAGAGCTGAGGAGGGGTTGTTGAGGTGGTTCGGACATGTAGAGAGAATGGAACGAGACAGAATGACTTCGAGTGTGTTTAAATCTGTAGTGGAGAGAAGGCAGGGTAGGGGTCGGCCTAGGAAAGGTTGGAGGGAGAGGGTAAAAGAGGTTTTGTGCGAGGGGCTTGGACTTCCAGCAAGCATGTGTGAGCGTATTTGATAGAAGTGAATGGAGACAAATGGTTTTTTAAACTTGACGTGCTGTTGGAGTGTGAGCAAAGTAACATTTATGAAGGGATTCAGGGAAACTGGCAGGCCGGACTTGAGTCCTGGAGATGGGAAGTACAGTGTCTGCACTCTGAAGGAGGGGTGTTAATGTTGCAGTTTTATAACTGTAGTGTAAAGCACCCCTCTGGCAAGACAGTGATGTAGTGAATGATGATGAAAGTTTTTCTTTTTCGGGCCACCTTGCCTTGGTGGGAATCGGCCGATGTGTTAATAAAAATAATAAAAAAAATCCATTCGTTCCCTAGGCTTTCTTACCTTGTTTATCTCACTCCAAAATTTTTTCTTGTTTTCAGTAAAATTTCTTGACAGAGCCTCTCCCACTCTTTCGTCTGCTCTCCTTTTGCACTCTCTCACCACTCTCTTCACCTTTGTTTTGCTCTCCATATACTCTGCTCTTCTATTAACACTTCTGTAAAAACCTCTCATAAGCTACCTTTTTCTCTTTTATCACACCCTTTACTTCTTCATTCCACCACTCACTCCTCTTTTCTCCTGCACCCACCCTCCTATTGCCACAAACTTCTGCCCCACTTCCTAATACAGTGGTACCCCGACTTACGATATTTTTTCATTCCAGAATGCTGTTCAAGTGCCATTACCAAACGAATTTATCCCCATAAGGAATGATGTAAAATAGACTAGTCCGTTTAGACCCCCAAAATTACACTTACAAAAGCATTTAAAAAAATAAACTTACATAAAAGGGTGAGTTTGGGGACCATCGTAAGTCGGGGTACCACTGTACTGCATTTTGAAAACTATCCCAACTCTCTTTAACGCCCCCACTACTCATACTTGCACTAGCCCACCTTTCTGCCAAAAGTTGCTTCTATCTCACCCTAACTTTCTCCTCCCTTAGTTTATACACTTTTACCTCTCTCTTACTTGCTGTTGCCATTTTCTTTTTGTCCCATCTACCTTTTTCCTCTAACTGTAGCTACAACTAAATAATGATCCGATATATCCGTTGCCCCTCTATAAACGTGTACATCCTGAAGCCTACCCATCAACCTTTTATCCACCAATACAATCTAACAAACTACTTTCATTAAGTGCTATATCATACCTTGTATACTTATTTATCCTCTTTTTCAACAAATATATATTACTTATTACCAAACCTCTTTCTACACATAGCTCAATTAATGGTTCCCCATTTACATTTACAGCTGGCATCCCAAATTTACCTACTACTCCCTCCACAACATTTTTACCAACTTTAGCATTTAGATCCCCAACCTCAAGTACAGTGGACCCCAAGTAACGAACAAAATTCATTTCAGAAGCCTGCTCAGGTGCCATTACAGAATGAATTTACTCCCTTAAGAAATAATGTCAAGTAGGTTAGTCCATTTCAGACCCCCAAAAATACACTTACAAAAGCACTTACAATATTATACTTACATAATAGTATGATTTCCGGGGTGTTTGTAACTCGGGGGTCCACTGTACTCTCTCACTTGGTTCAAAACTCCCCACGCACTCACTCAACATTTCCCAAAATCTCTCTCTCTCCTCTACACTTCTCTCTTGTCCAGGTGCATAAACACTTACTATAACCCACTTTTCACATCCAACCTTTATTTTACTCCACATAATCCTTGAATTTATACATTTATAATCCCTCTTTACCTGCCATAACTGATTATTCAACATTTTTGCCACTCCTCCTTTAGCTCTAACTCTATTTGAAACTCCAGACCTAATCCCATATATTTCTCCATACTAAAACTCTCCTACCCCCTTCATCTTGGTCTCACTTAAAGCCAGGACAGCCAGCTTCTTTTCATTCATAACATCTACAATCATCGCTTTCTTATCATTCGTACAACATCCACGCACATTCAAACATCCCACTTTCTTCTTTTTCTTTTTAGTAAATCTATACAGGAAAAGGGGTTACTAGCCCATTGTTCCCGGCATTTTAGTTGATTTTTACAACGTGCATGGCTTACGGAGGAAAGATTCTTATTCCACTTCCCCATGGATATTAAAGGAAAAGAAATAAGAACAAGAACTATTAAGATAAAATCAAAGAAAACTCAGATGAGTGTGTATACATAAATGTGTATATGTATGTGTAGTGTGACCTAAGTGTAAGTAGAAGTAGCAAGACGTACCTGAAATCTTGCATGTTTATGAGACTGAAAAAAGACACCAGCAATCCTACAATCATGTAAAACAAATACAGGCTTTCGTTTTACACTCACTTGGCAGGACGGTAGTACCTCCCTGGGTGGTTGCTGTCTACTAACCTATATCAGCAAAAATCGAACATTTCCATTACTTTGAGCTCAATTTCAAGCTACTTTCAGTCCTGAAATCAAAATCATCTTTATTTCTGTAAAATATTTTCCATTCTATCAACCAAGAAACCTAGAATACAACCATAAAAACCACACGAAAATACACTGCAAAGTCTGTTTTAAATAAAAAATACAGTTGCAGATTTTTTTTTTAACTTGATTGTTACATCAGTCTTTATAAACTGTTAATTCATCATCTCTATACTTTAAAAATACATGTGTCTTGTTAACAGAAACTGCATTCATCAACAGTGTATGAATGGATAACAGCAAATCTGATGCAATTTTTTGATGGACACCACTGCTGACTAACTCAAATTCTTGTAGTGGAAACAAAACATTGTCAATAAAAACCCTTACTTCATCCAACCACTATTTTGAATATAAAGCAACATTTTTGTCTCAGGATTTCCCCTTTGTTAGTTGTTTTGTATAGATGACTAACACCTTTTATTTTATGGAAAATATTTTTCTTTAGTCTGTAGTCGTTTTACTTGATGGTAGAATTGTTGTCTTTTTTTCTCTCATGAACATGCAAGATTTCAGGTACGTCTTGCTTCTTCTACTTACACTTAGGTCACACTACACATGCATGTACAGTGGACCCCCGAGTTTCGTAAAAACTTCACTCCTGAAGTCTGCTCAAGCGCCATTACCAAACGAATTTACTCCCTTAAGGAAAAATGTCACGTAGGTTAGTCTATTTCAGACCCCCAAAAATACACTTCCACAAGCACTTACAAAATTATACTTACATAATTGTACGATTTCCGGGGTGTACGAAACTCGGGGGTCCACTGTACAAGCATACATATATACACACACACCCCTCTGGGTTTTCTTCTATTTTCTTACTAGTTCTTGTTTTTGTTTATTCCCTTTTATATCCATGGGGAAATGGAACAGAATTCTTCCTCCGTAAGCCATGCATATCGTAAGAGGCGACTAACGTGCCGGGAGCAAGGGGCTAGTAACCCCTTCTCCTGTATACATTACTAAAGTTAGAAAGAGACACTTTTGTTTTACTTTTTGGACCACCCTGCCTCGGTGGGATATGGCCGGTTTGTTTAAAGAGATTTTTCATTTAACAGTTTTATTCATTTCACTTTCCTTAATTAAAATGTAAACTGAATTATGAGGAGTCAGTTTCTAGAATAAGAGCAAGCTGATTTTAGCAAATCTACACCTATTCGCTCCGATTTTCGTAAAAGTTCATCTTCTACCAAAAGCTTCATCAACACTGATTTTAATTTTCAAGTCCACTCAAAGGCATTCTCAAGATAATGTCCAGAAACAAAGCAGGGAAAAAAAAGGAAAGGAATAAAAAAATTAACAAATCATAAAGTATTCCCAATACAGGGTAAAAAAAATTAATTATGAAAAAAGTAAAATTAGTAACAGACTGCACACCAGCTTTTAACTAAAAACATTCTGCTGAAAATCAAGGCATTACACTTCCTATACACATCTCTTGAAAAGTTGTTACAAGACCCTCATAAATATTAAGAGAAGTAGATACAAAGGTAAATAAATATAGCATCCCCTTTAAAAATTAGGAAATAAAGTTAATAATGCCTCAGGTTGAGATTTACATTCCACTAGCATTATCTTTCAGACCATACTATATAATGACCACATATACTTTACTCTTCTCAATTCATTGGCAAGTTAATTGTTATGCCCTCAATATACAAATAGAGTACTTCTCTCCTGGAGGCATTCAAGTGAACAATTAAGGCAACATGCCTGAAACAACAATACTTCCCTACCTCCTAGCTTCTCCCAGGGTCGTTTCCTGTTTTCACCCTCTTGCATTGTGTCGTCACTATCAACCTGAAAATTACACTTTGTCAATCATAGGAGACATGAAAGGGAGGGGAAATACTGGAAAGGGATAAAGGAGGAGGAGGAGAAGAGGAGGGCCAGAAAAGGCAGGGGAGGAAGGGTGGAGGGAAAGAAGAGGGAGGAGACAAGAAAAAAGTGGTGAAAGGAATGGAATGGAATGAGGGGAAGGAGGAGGTAGGGGAAGGAATTGAGAGAAGGGAAGGAAGTGAGAGAGAGGGAAGGAAGTGGAGGAAGAGGAAGTGAGAGGGAGGGAAGTGAGGAGGGAAAGGAGAGAGAGAGGAGGGGAGAAGAGGAGGGAGAAAAGGGAGGGGAGGAAGAGAGAGGAGGGAGGAAGAGAGAGGGAGGGGAGGAAGAGAGAGGAGGGAGGGAGGAAGAGAGGAGGGAGGGAGAGGAAGAGAGAGGGGAGGGGAGAGGAAGGAGAGAAGGGAGGGAGGGAGGAAGAGAGAGAGGAGGGAGGAAGGAGAGAGGGAGGGAGGAAGAGAGAGAGGGAGGGGAGGAAGAGAGAGAGGGAGGAGGAGAGAGAGAGGAGGAGGAAGGAGGAGGAGGAAGAGAGAGAGGGAGGGAGGAAGAGAGAGAGGGAGGAGAGGGGGAGGAGAGGAGGGGGGGGAGAGAGAGAGGGGAGGAGGAAGAGAGGAGGAAGGGAGGAGGAAGAGGAAAGGGGTTAGAGGGTGTACATAGGAAAGAGAATACAGAGGCCTTAAGTACAAGTCTACACCAAGAACTATGTACAGTACTTCTACCTGGATTAGGAACTATCATATATTATCTAGTTGTACAAGTCAAAGATAGAAAAGCAAAAGGCTTTCTCCTCGCCCTCCAGACACTGCCAGCACGAAAACTGATTAAAGTATCCCATACCATATTGATCAATGGTACTGAATTTAGAGAGATGGAGTGAATGGAAGGCTTGGACTACAACTACCTCTATTAAATTAGTAGTTTCTATATTAACCCTTAAACCGTCTCCCATAAATTTACATTTAATTTTTGTACCTTCGTATTTGATGCCAGTTGACATTTTATGCCTCTGCTGAATTGTTTGGGTGTCTTACCATCTTGACATGCTTAGGAAAAAAATTGTAGGGCCAATCAGGTCTTTCCGGTGCATCATGGAGGACTAACTCAGCAGGACATGTCAACAATGTGAGTGATATACCACTCTGCATTAGGCTTGTGTAAACAGCATACATACATCTTTGCAATGGTCTTGAGGACACAAAGACATTATGGGTACATGAGAAGTACATTTCAATGTATTGGTATATTTTTTTACACAAGATAACCCAAAAAAAGCCAAATAATGTGACTTATTTTCCATGTTTCCAGGAGAATCACACCCTGAATTAATTGCAATATCACAAGATTTCCTCGTAGATGGTGTTAGAAGACAATACTACTCAAAAAAAAATAAGAAAAACAATTATTTGTTCCAATTTACTTTGTATATTCCATGGGGCTATGTCAAGCTATGAATATCCCCATGTTTTGAGTACTGTACTTGAAACAAGTCTAGTATCATAAACTATTGTAAATAGTGTTAAACCTTAAAAGCAAAAAAATGTAAAAACTAAACATATAAAACAAAAAATGTAAAAAACTATCATAATTCAGCATAAAATTAGACAACACTATTTTGTGTATTTAGCCGACATTTCAGATGAGATCGTTTTTCATAAAATTTAACTTGGATAAGTAAATGTCAGTAGAGTCTTCTGCAGATGCATGGGATTCTGGGAAGAGATGAAGGTCATTGAACTAGACATTCCATAACAATGGTCCAAGCACATTTCCCTGTGGAACACTTGCACCAATAGGATGTCTTGCTGACTGTCCCATTGAGAACTACGCTTAAAGATCTACCTTGAAGGTAATCACTGAGAAGACATAGCGTAGAGCCTGCAAATCCCGGTGCATTCGGTTTTGCCAAGAATCACCTCCTGTCTGTTCACTCTCTCTCTTCCCCTGTCTGTCTCACTCTCTCCCCTTCTCTTCTTCCCCTGTCTTCTCTCTCTTCCCTGTCTGTCTCACTCTCTCTCTTCCCCTGTCTGTCTCACTCTCTCTCTTCCCCTGTCTGTCTCACTCTCTCTCTTCCCCTGTCTGTCTCACTCTCTCTCTTCCCCTGTCTGTCTCACTCTCTCTCTTCCCTGTCTGTCTCACTCTCTCTCTTCCCTGTCTGTCTCACTCTCTCTCTTCCCTGTCTGTCTCACTCTCTCTCTTCCCTGTCTGTCTCCTCTCTCTCTTCCCTGTCTGTCTCACTCTCTCTCTTCCCTGTCTGTCTCCTCTCTTCTTCTGTCTGTCTCACCTCTCTCTCTTCCCTGTCTGTCTCACTTCTCTCTTCCCTGTCTGTCTCACTCTCTCTCTTCCCTGTCTGTCTCACTCTCTCTCTTCCCTGTCTGTCTCACTCTCTCTTCCCCTGTCTGTCTCACTCTCTCTTCCCTGTCTGCTCACTCTCTCTCTTCCCTGTCTGTCTCCTCTCTCTCTTCCCCTGTCTGTCTCCACTCTTCTCTTCCCCTGTCTGTCTCACTCTCTCTTCCCTGTCTGTCTCACTCTCTCTCTTCCCTGTCTGTCTCACTCTCTCTCTCTTCCCTGTCTGTCTCACTCTCTCTCTTCCCTGTCTGTCTCACTCTCTCTTCCCCTGTCTGTCTCACTCTCTCTTCCCCTGTCTGTCTCACTCTCTCTCTTCCCTGTCTGTCTCACTCTCTCTCTTCCCCTGTCTGTCTCACTCTCTCTCTTCCTGTCTGTCTCACTCTTCTCTTCCCCTGTCTGTCTCACTCTCTCTCCCTGTCTGTCTCACTCTCTCTCTTCCCTGTCTGTCTCACTCTCTCTTCCCTGTCTGTCTCACTCTCTTCTTCCCCTGTCTGTTCATCTCTCTCTTCCCCTGTCTTCCACTTCTCTCTCTTCCCTGTCTGTCTCACTCTCTCTTCCCTGTCTGTCTCACTCTCTCTCTTCCCCTGTCTGTCTCACTCTCTCTCTTCCCCTGTCTGTATCACTCTCTCTCTTCCCCTGTCTGTATCACTCTCTCTCTTCCCCTGTCTGTATCACTCTCTCTCTTCCCCTGTCTGTCTCACTCTCTCTCTTTCCCTGTCTGTCTCACTCTCTCTCTTTCCCTGTCTGTCTCACTCTCTCTCTTCCCCTGTCTGTCTCACTCTCTCTCTCTTCCTGTCTGTCTCACTCTCTCTCTCTTCCCCTGTCTGTCTCACTCTCTCTCTTCCCATGTCTGTCTCACTCTCTCTCTTCCCATGTCTGTCTCACTCTATCTTCCCCTGTCTGTCTCACACTCTCTTCCCCTGTCTGTCTCACTCTCTCTCTTCCCTGTCTGTCTCACTCTCTCTTTCCCTGTCTGTCTCACTCTCTCTTCCCCTGTCTGTCTCACTCTCTCTCTCTTCCCTGTCTGTCTCACTCTCTCTTCCCATGTCTGTCTCACTCTCTCTTCCCCTGTCTGTCTCACACTCTCTTCCCCTGTCTGTCTCACTCTCTCTCTTCCCTGTCTGTCTCACTCTCTCTTTCCCTGTCTGTCTCACTCTCTCTTCACCTGTCTGTCTCACTCTCTTCCTCTGTCTCACTCTCTTCCCCTGTCTGTCTCACTCTCTTCCCCTGTCTGTCTCACTCTCTCTCTTTCCCTGTCTGTCTCACTCTCTCTCTTCCCCTGTCTGTCTCACTCTCTCTCTCTTCCCTGTCTGTCTCACTCTCTCTCTTCCCTGTCTGTCTCACTCTCTCTCTTCCCTGTCTGTCTCACTCTCTCTCTTCCCCTGTCTGTCTCACTCTCTCTTCCCCTGTCTGTCTCACTCTCTCTCTTCCCTGTCTGTCTCACTCTCTCTTTCCCTGTCTGTCTCACTCTCTCTTCCCCTGTCTGTCTCACTCTCTTCCTCTGTCTCACTCTCTTCCCCTGTCTGTCTCACTCTCTTCCCCTGTCTGTTTCACTCTCTCTCTTCCCCTGTCTCTCACTTTCTCTCTCTTCCCCTGTCTATCTCACTCTCTCTTCCCTGTCTGTCTCACTCTCTCTCTTCCCCTGTCTGTCTCACTCTCTCTCTTCCCCTGTCTATCTCACTCTCTCTCTTCCCCTGTCTGTCTCACTCTTTCTCTTCCCCTGTCTGTCTCACTCTTTCTCTTCCCCTGTCTGTCTCACTCTCTCTCTTCCCCTGTCTGTCTCACTCTCTCTCTTCCCCTGTCTGTCTCACTCTCTCTCTTCTCCTGTCTGTCTCACTCTGTCTCTTCCCCTGTCTGTCTCACTCTCTCTTCCCCTGTCTGTCTCACTCTCTCTCTTCCCCTGTCTGTCTCACTCTCTCTCTTCCCCTGTCTGTCTCACTCTCTCTCTTCCCTGTCTGTCTCACTCTCTCTCTTCCCTGTCTGTCTCACTCTCTCTCTTCCCTGTCTGTCTCACTCTCTCTCTTCCCCTGTCTGTCTCACTCTCTCTCTTCCCCTGTCTGTCTCACTGTCTCTCCCAATGTCTATCTCTTTCTCTTCCCCTCTTATACCCTCCCACACTTCTCTTTATCTTCCCCCTCTTTTACCTCTCTCCCTCCGTCCCCCCTTTTGTCTTCCCAATGACACTTTACCCCCTTAACCCGATCTCTACCCCCCTGCCTCACAACCTCCCCCTCCCCCTTTAAGCCAGACACCACCTCCACCAAAAATCACATAACCCCCTTACCTCAGTTTCCAGGTTGTAAACAGATGCCGCTGGCGGCTTCCACCCGCCAGCGGGCGCCGCATGACCCCCCCTACAGATTTAGCGCTTTCCCATGAGTATAATAATTTGTATCCTAGTATTATCACTTCAGTTTTTCACAGAAATAAGGATGCTGATAACGTAGGATGGTTGGTAGGGACGATAAGGATGGTTTTACCTAGATGATAATAAGGATGTTTTTTCCTAGATGATAATAAGGATTTTTATTTTCCTAGATGATGTGTGACTTGTAAATGGTGCAAGTCGGACCGAAACGTCGTCGTAAGCTCCTCTCTAGTATTTTCAGGATATTTGTGTATTGATAAAGGCCTAGTATTATTATATTCATTGGGGATAGCGCTAAACCCGTAGAGGCCATACTGATCCATGGGGGGATGGGAGGCAATCAGATTCGATCCAAGGGAAGACCAGACCGAATTCCTTTGATCAAGAGCCCCCTCACTAGCGTCGAGGAAACCCCATCTCTCCAGGGGGATAAAAACCCATGTCTCTAGGGGGATAAAAAAAACATGTCTCTAGGAGGATAGAAACCCCTTGTCTCTAGGAGGATAGAAACCCCTTGTCTCTAGGAGGATAGAAACCCCTTGTCTCTAGGAGGATAGAAACCCCTTGTCTCTAGGAGGATAGAAACCCCTTGTCTCTAGGAGGATAGAAACCCCTTGTCTCTAGGAGGATAGAAACCCTTGTCTCTAGGAGGATAGAAACCCCTTGTCTCTAGGAGGATAGAAACCCCTTGTCTCTAGGAGGATAGAAACCCCTTGTCTCTAGGAAGATAGACACCCCTCGTCTCTAGGAGGATAGAAACCCCTCGTCTCTAGGAGGATAGAAACCCCTTGTCTCTAGGAGGATAGAAACACCTTGTCTCTAGGAGGATAGAAACCCCTTGTCTCTAGGAGGATAGAAACCCCTTGTCTCTAGGAGGATAGAAACCCCTTGTCTCTAGGAGGATAGAAACCCCTTGTCTCTAGGATTAAAAAAATGTCTCTAGGGGGATAGTGACAAGGAGAGCCTTTCTAGTTGTGCTAACTTGCAGTGTATTGAGTGCTAGACAGCGGAAACTGAGAAACCCCACATACAAACATAAATGAAACAGGAAATGAAGAGGGTGTTTAAAATTTCAACATGTGAAGTCCTCTTCAGCAGGTGAAAAGGGCTTTATTTAGAGGTGGAAATTCACAGTTCCCACTTCAGTTACTGTTTACTTAATGTTTCTTAGTGGGTCTCTCATTTCACTTAAAACCTGATGAAACAGTGTTTGAGCGAAACGATTTAATAAAGTTCTGCTTGTGTGAAATATTGTTTTTAATAATTTCTATCAGAGCGAAACAGTGTTTGAGAGAAACACTTACAATAAAGTTCTGCTGAGTGAAACGTTATAATATTTTTAGCTGCAGCTCCGGGTGGTCACATGGCCCCCTAGATACCACACGCATCACCAACAGTCTGACTGATCAATGACAGGGGAGGGGGAGACCCCTGTTGCCGAAGGAAGGAGCGACTCCATGTATACTGAACTACTCCCCTCCACGGGTTTAGCGCTTCCCCACTGATTATTATAATAATAAGTTATCGGCCGGCTGAGTCACTCATTACCGGGCGAAGTAACGGAATAATTAAGGTCAAGAAAGTGTCATGCTGCGCCGAGCAGGTGATTGCGAGGATGTGAGGGACTTAATGGTCTATTCCCTTCCGTTAATGATCTACCCCTTCGTTAAGTTCGGGACGGCGTGAGGAGAGACAGAGAGACAGAGAGACAGAGAGAGAGAGAGAGAGAGAGAGAGAGAGAGAGAGAGAGAGAAGGGGACTTTGCTAACTAGAGTTGATAACGCTTAACTTCTTCTTTTCCTCTCGTTCACACTCTTCTGGGGTTCGATATTCTTTCGTCTCGCTTACCTTACGAAAGAGAGAGAAAGAGAGAGAGAGAGAAGAGGGAAGGAAGTGTGAAACGAGAAGGAGCTCCCAGAAGCAATTACAGGATATTGGAAATGAGATGATGGCTAACCTGCGATGGGATGAAGTCACAGTGAAGGCTGGTTTAGCCTTGGTTGATGGTGGTGGTGGTTGATAGTGTTGGGGGTGGTAATTTGGTTATGGGGGTGGTGGTGGTGGTGGTGATGACGGTGGTGTTGGGGGTGGTGACTGTGATAGTGTTAGTGGTGGTTGTTGTGGCAGTGTAGAGGATAGTTCTTGTGGTAATAGTTGTGAGAGTGTCAGTGGTTTATAATGTTGTCATGGTAGCAGCGGTGGTGATTGTTGTAGCAGCTATGATGGAGTGACGACTGTGACATCAGTGATATTAACGCTGTCAGTGGGGATGATGTATTTACCTGCCTCCCACTTAGATTTATAGCATCAACTAACACACCACCACAGCAGCTGTGGCCAGGTTAAAACCTTCGCACAGACCACGTGATATATCTCTCCCCACTCCGTTCCACTTCCTTACTGCCCATACACCCAGAAAGTGCGTCCTGACGTCTCTGATTTATTTAAGAATTCATCTTCTGTCTCTTTCTCCTAGCCATGTTTCTATTCCCTAGCCATGCTTCTATCTCCTAGCCATGTTTCTATTCCCTAGCCATGCTTCTATCTCCTAGCCATGTTTCTATTCCCTAGCCATGCTTCTATCCCCTAGCCATTTCTCTCTTCCTCAGCCATGTCTCTATCCCATAGTCATGTCTTTATCCTTTAGTTATTTCTCTCTGTCTCTCTCCCCTAGCTATGTATCACTCTCTCTCTCTCTCTCTCTCTCTGTCTTCCCTAACTATGTCTCTCTCTCTTCCCTAGCTATGTCTCTCTCTCTTCCCTAGCTATGTCTCTCTCTCTCTCTCTCTCTCTCTCTATCCCCTAGCTATGTCTTTATTCCCTAGTCATTTCTCTCCTCTAGCCACGTTCCTTTCCTCTAATCATGTCTCTATCTCCAAGCTATGTCTCTCTCTCTCTCCCCCCTGTGTCTCTATCCCCCAGCCATTTCTCTTTATCCTAGCCATGATTATCCCCTAGCAATGATGCCTTACAGTGCCTCTTCCATTTCATACATTCTGGCATTTTCGACAGCAAGGGTGCCCCTGTCTAGTGTTTTATGCACCTGTATTCGACTGAAGAAGCCTCCTGTGCGGGCGAAACGTTTCGCTAATGAAGATACTCAAGCGTTGTTCATGTGTCTTATTCATCACCTTGTCGGTGTTGAGTATCACCAATAATATATTACCTCTGAGTAATTTTTATGTCAAGATCATGTCTCCTCTCCTAAGATCTCTCATTACCTTGATGCTCATCAACAGCTCTTGATCCATGGAACTTGGAGCTGTTCCTCCATTCCTTTAATCATACCTAATTGCAAATAACAAATATAATTATTATAATCATAACTAAGCGCTAAACCCACAAGGGTCATACAGCTGCAAATAACAATGAGGTCTAGCTCAATGTTCAGGAAGAGAATGATGATGATGGTGATGATAATGAGGATGATGATGAGGATAATACTGGCAGATGTAACTATGATGACTCTGACAATGCAAATTAAGGCTATAATGACGGAAACATTGACAGCGATAAATAATGACCATGACCAAACCATGATGATAATTATAATGACAGTCATCAAAACGAAAATAATCGTGATAATGAACGTCATAACACGGTTCGAAAATCTTAATTTTGATAATCTGAAAAATTAAGAATGTAAAAAAAAAAAAAAAAAAAAAAGATCCAGTTAATATTTTGGGCCAATTATTATTTTTCCTAGGACGCCCTGCTGCACTAATTAATTCATGGTGCCTGGGTTACTCCCATCCTACAAAAAAAAGGCTGACTTTGATAGAAATGTTACTTTTTTAAAGAATAAACTCGTATGATTATATATTTCGAGAGAGAGAGAGAGAGAGAGAGAGAGAGAGAGAGAGAGAGAGAGAGAGAGAGAGAGAGAGAGAGAGAGAGAGATTTAAGAACGAGTCTTCTTTCCTTAGATTTAGTGTATACACTTGTTCGGTAGCAAATACATGATAAAGTTACATGTACAAGTGCAAGCAAAGGTACAAGTACAGTTGCAGGCACTGTTGCAGATACAGTTGCAGATATAATTACAGGTCCGGCGTCACAGAAAAGACATGGGCATGACAGGTATGACACGGGTATGACAGGTATGGCACGGGTATGACACAGGTACACACACCACCGTGTGAGAATCACTTTACGTACACACGCGGACGAACACACCACCGTGAATCACTGTAAGTATACACCATAAGTACACACCCCTATGTAAGCGTCAGCTGACGTACGTAACACAGCACGCACACACTGTGCACCCATCATGGCTGCTCTCCAGTTCCTCTCTCCAAAGACAGAATTTTTTTTTTTTTTTTTTGCACACTGTTTCGCTCACTATGAACAATGCTGTGTCTTGAGCACCAAGGTCTGGACCATCCTCAAGTCACAACTGGTATTTTGTGAGCGAAACGTTGTCCTTATTTGTCGGCATATTTTTGCCTGGGTTTCACCCATGGGACTGTACGAGTACCATATACCAACACGAGGGTAAGGAAACACGTACGCAGTTACGTGGAACATTTCACTTACGACGTTTCGCACACTCGATAAACCCCCAACTGCTACGTTAGATTAGGTAAGAGTTGTCGGGAAGCAGGACAAGTGATTCCTGACAGAAGACCCGCAGCTGCGTGGCTTGAAACGTTATCAGTAAAAAGGTGCCATAAAATTGCGTGTGTCTCCTTACCATCTTCATCTGCTTGTCTGCCTCCTCCTCCACCCATCATTTTTTTTTTCTTTTGCCTCTCAAACCAAGCAGTTCCTCTCTCTTTCCCCCACATCATCAGCTTTATGACCAGCCAGGCAGAGGAACCTGATAAGTGACGAGCAGGAGTAGGGTGAGAGGTGGTCATGATGAGAGAGATGGATGGGTAGGGTCAAAAACAGAGGCGAGAAGGGAAAGAAGAGGAAGAAATGGAAAACAAAGAGAGGTGGCGGTGAGAGAAAGATAAGTAAGGATGTAGAAATAGAGAGAGAGGAGGGGGAGGTAGAGAGGAAACAAAGGCCGGAGAGACATTGAAGGGAGGGATGAGAAATGCTGTTTATGCTTATTTTTACGTCCTCAAAACGGGGAAATGGACTGTGATGAGGAGTTGACAGTACGAGGTGTAAGTGAAAGGTGAGAGAGAGCGAGAGAGAGCGAGAGAGAGAGAGAGAGAGAGAGAGAGAGAGAGAGAGAGGGAGAGAGAGCGACCCGCAAGCATCATCACACAACTAGTCAGGCTCTCAACGAAAGCACAGTCATACACGATACAGATGACCGAGTCATACACAGCGCAGAAAGTAAATTGTACACAATACAAAAAGTATAATCATACATTTCAAAAGACACAGTGATACACAATAGAGAAGGTACAATATGCAACACCAAAGGTGTAATCATACACAATATAGAACGTACAACCAAACACAATACAAAAGGAACACTCGTATACCACATTTAAATGTAGTCAACACAGGAGCCGCCAAGGATCAGAACGGCACTACAACGGTCAACAAAACGGCATTGCAATGTTATAAAGAACGGCACTACAACGGTCAACAAAACGGCATTGCAATGTTATAAAGAACGGCACTACAACGGTCAACAAAACGGCATTGCAATGTTATAAAGAACGGAACTACAAAGTTAAACACTAAGGCTCTTCAAAACAAGCACGGCAATGCTAAAAAACGGAACGACAAAGTTCAACCAAACGGCACAACGTATATACATAAAATTAGAAAAGAAGAAGAAGAAGAAGAAGAAGAAGAAGAAGAAGAAGAAGAAGAAGAAGAAGAAGAAGAAGAAGAAGAAGAAGAAGAAGAAGAAGAAGAAGAAGAAGAAGAAGAAGAAGAAGAAGAAGAAGAAGAAGAAGAAGAAGAAGAAGAAGAAGAAGAAGAAGAAGAAGAAGAAGAAGTGAGAGTGTAATATAAGTCAAAAGGCTCACAGCTGGAAAGCGACCAAGGTGTCTGAGCAAACCCACTTAACAACAAAGAAATGTAGTCATATCGTTATTTCCTGGACCAAGAAAAGAGATACGATATTCATAGGGAGGCGCTCTAAGCCTGTTAAGGTGATGGAGCGCATGGGTAATGGGGTGTAATCAGATTCGATTCAAGAAATGGGAAGATAATTCCAATTTCTTGTATCAAGAACCCTTCAACACCATCAAGGCAAAATACCTTACTACCAGATGACCTGGTAGCAAGGTTCTACTGGACTAACTGTATTCTGTCAATCTACTGATGGCTCAAGAAGTCACTCCCCCCTTCCCCCATGATGATTTAAGAGGTAGCCGCCCCTGGGTGGTCACACACTGGTCCTGGTGTATATGGGTTCCGGTAGTGTGCACGTTGGCATGTATATCAAATCATTCCTTACATGGTGATAGCTGGTGACTCTCTATTTCACCTTTTTCACAGAAAAGGTGGTATCTAAGACTATTGACAGTCGAAAAAGATGCCTTTGTGGTGATCCACAAGCTCCAGAAACGTGACCCGAGCTTTTGTATAACTGAGTAAGGTCTTAAGGGCACTTGATTTCCATTTGCCTGCAATATTATAATAAAAAAGAAACGCTAAATCTACAAGGGTCATTCGGGGCAGGGAAGGGTGCATTGCCTGCAATAACACCGAAGATATCGCACAGTGTGAAGGCACGTAATCCAGTTAGTGTCCTACTCCGTGTATGTCAGTTTCTACTCTGGTACTGGATTTTGTCCTACAGCTGAGTAATTAAGAAATTCATATCTGGTCATAATGCGCACCGTCATGATAAAAACATCAGTGTCTCCTGATGTTTTTATCATACTTTTATCTCATACTTTGCTTCATAGTCATCTCAAGTGGTGTAATGTACATTAAGCAGTAAATGTTTATCCGCTTCTTCTTGGTTGCACTCTAATATCTGCACCTCCTAGCTACCATGAGAGGTAATTCTGAAACATTTGGACTAATTAGTGGCATTCAGAACTTTCACCAGTAATTTCACTCTGCAGGCCACCGCCCTCTATTTGCTTACAATGAAGGTTGTTAGGCTAGATTTATTTGTCGCACTGCTCAAACAACTCCAATATCGTAACTATCAACGAAGCTGTTATTACTTGTAACTAATGACCAAAATAATTTCTTCCTGACGCTGCACAATCACTGTTCTTGATTAACAATGACAGTCAATTTCTCCAAAATTGGCTTCATCCCATGCAACTCTGAACAATGCTCGTTCTGTCCACAATGGATGCAAAATCAGGTGGAATTTGCTCTTCTAATTTTACGTTCTTCCGTGGGACGTTGCTAAGACTGTTTCACTGGCTTTCTTGAGCAACACATGTGGGGTGACAAAGGCCATGGGAGTGGTCCAAGAGGATGGGATATTTCCTCCTGAATATTGCGACTATAGGCCATCACAATAATTTTCCCCAAAAAAAAGGAGACCTTTTACTCCTAAAACATTAGCAAATATTTTTAGTTTTTATAGCTTCATAGGACAAGATCTTGGTTCTGGTCTCAGTTTTTAAAATCTCATACTTTGCTTCCCAATACTACATCCCTTCATCAATGTCCTGGGAGCTTCTTTCTTTGATCCAGACTTGTAAGAAGCTCTATACTGATCACGCAGCTTCTTCGTCTCGTTTGGCTCATGATGACTGCAGTTCTATATTCTGAATATGTTTCCTGCTCTGCAACATTTTCTCGATTGTCCAAAGAATGTACTCCTATGATTTGCTGTAATGTAATATCATCTGGCAGCAGCAAGTTTCAGATTGAATCTTGTGATGCGTACTGAAGTCTGGATGTATTTATTCACCTTTGCCTCAGCAGTTTGATGAACAAGAATCCATCCGAAGGGTATTGTTCTCATATTTTAAAAAACTGCCACCACGGGAAGTTTCATAGATTTCTTGGTATTTCTCCGAAAGATTTATCATTTGAGAAAAATAAGTAGGCAAATATCTGGCGGAACTGACCGTATCATGCGCTAAACACAAATATATCATGGATTTTATAGCGCTCAGGTGCATCTCCCAGTTACCTTCAAGAGAATCACGAAGATGAGCAAGCAGGGGATCAACAACCATATACATGTATATCTGTGCAAGGCATCCAAAAACCTCAGTTATGCTGATGACGCTCCAAATGATCATGACACCTACTAAATGGGAACTCTCGAGTTTCTTTTGGATCGAATCTTGAGATATCTCTCTCTGTTTACGAAGGACTTAACCTCTGGTAATCTCTGCTGGAAATCTTCTTCGACTCGCAGCGTAAACTGTGACCATGTACCAAGTGCTGTATAACACTAAAGCAATTAATTTTCATTGGACAATTCATAATAACAAGAAACTGACCCAAGCGTGCTTTTAATTTAGAAAATGAATAATTTGGTGGGGGTTTTGCAAAATGCACAGCTTCACAACAAAAGCAACCACTGCTGCAATATTGGCCAAAGCTAGGCCGGATCTAGTTATTGTACTGGAATGGCAGGACTGCCTAAAATTTTAAAGATAAATATTTTGACTACAAATAGTGTCCCATTACGAAGATCTACTCACCTAACTATTCCCATTCGTGTATTCGTCTAACCTAAATATTACGGAAGCAGAGAGAGAGAGAGAGAGAGAGAGAGAGAGAGAGAGAGAGAGAGAGAGAGAGCACAGAATATGAAGTAAAGCTCTGAGATCTAAACTCATTTCCTCGAAGGGAATGGATGCTGCGAGGAGACTGCAGACACTCAGCAACGCGAGATAACAGTATAAAACTAGTGAGTAGAAGAGAGAGAGAAATATATGCACACTGAAGGAGGATAAGATTAGGCGGAAAAGAATGCTGAGAAGGATAAAGAAGTGAGGGAGAAGAGTAAGGATTAGGAGGAGGTGTGGGAAGGATGAAGACAAGTAACAGCAGCAGCAGCAGCAGCAGCAGCGAGGAAATTGTGATGTTGAGGCGGGAATGAGCAGAGATTAAGAGAAGATGTGGATTAAGAGGACGAGGGGTTAAAGGGGAAGGGAGGAATTAAAGGAGTAACGGGTTAAAGGGAGGAGAAGGGATTAAGGGGTAGCAAGGATTAAGGGAGGGAAAGAGATGGGATTTAAAGAGAAGAGTTGACTAGATGGATAAGAGTTATAGGAACCATATGAGGTGCTGTTATATCGAACAATAACTGATGGTGGTGGTGATGCAGTGATGGTGGTGGTGATGCAGTGATGGTGGTGGTGATGCAGTGATGGTGGTGGTGATGCAGTGATGGTGGTGGTGATGCAGTGATGGTGGTGGTGATGCAGTGATGGTGGTGGTGATGCAGTGATGGTGGTGGTGATGCAGTGATGGTGGTGATGATGCAGTGATGGTGGTGGTGATGCAGTGATGGTGGTGGTGATGCAGTGATGGTGGTGGTGATGCAGTGATGGTGGTGGTGATGCAGTGATGGTGGTGGTGATGCAGTGATGAAGGTGGTGATGCAGTGATGAAGGTGGTGATGCAGTGATAATGGTGGTGATGCAGTGATGGTGGTGGTGATGCAGTGATGGTGGTGGTGATGCAGTGATGGTGGTGGTGATGCAGTGATGGAGGTGGTGATGCAGTGATGGTGGTGGTGATGCAGTGATGAAGGTGGTGATGCAGTGAAGGTGGTGATGCAGTGATGAAGGTGGTGATGCAGTGATGGTGGTGGTGATGCAGTGATGGAGGTGGTGATGCAGTGATGGTGGTGGTGATGCAGTGATGGTGGTGGTGATGCAGTGATGGTGGTGGTGATGCAGTGATGGTGGTGGTGATGCAGTGATGGTGGTGATGATGCAGTGATGGTGGTGGTGATGCAGTGATGGTGGTGGTGATGCAGTGATGGTGGTGGTGATGCAGTGATGGTGGTGATGCAGTGATGGTGGTGGTGATGCAGGATGAAGGTGGTGATGCGTGATGGTGGGGGGATGCAGTGATGGTGGTGGTGATGCAGTGATGGTGGTGGTGATGCAGTGATGGTGGTGGTGATGCAGTGATGGTGGTGGTGATGCAGTGATGGTGGTGGTGATGCAGTGATGGTGGTGGTGATGCAGTGATGATGGTGGTGATGCAGTGATGGTGGTGGTGGTGCAGTGATGGTGGTGGTGATGCAGTGATGGTGGTGGTGATGCAGTGATGGAGGTGGTGATGCAGTGATGGTGGTGGTGATGCAGTGATGAAGGTGGTGATGCAGTGATGAAGGTGGTGATGCAGTGATGAAGGTGGTGATGCAGTGATGGTGGTGGTGATGCAGTGATGGAGGTGGTGATGCAGTGATGGTGGTGGTGATGCAGTGATGGTGGTGGTGATGCAGTGATGGTGGTGGTGATGCAGTGATGGTGGTGGTGATGCAGTGATGGTGGTGGTGATGCAGTGATGGAGGTGGTGATGCAGTGATGAAGGTGGTGATGCAGTGATGAAGGTGGTGATGCAGTGATGGAGGTGGTGATGCAGTGATGGTGGTGGTGATGCAGTGATGGTGGTAGTGATGCAGTGATGGTGGTGGTGATGCAGTGATGGTGGTGGTGATGCAGTGATGGTGGTGGTGATGCAGTGATGAAGGTGGTGATGCAGTGATGGTGGTGGTGATGCAGTGATGAAGGTGGTGATGCAGTGATGGTGGTGGTGATGCAGTGATGGTGGTGGTGATGCAGTGATGGTGGTGGTGATGCAGTGATGGAGGTGGTGATGTAGTGATGGTGGTGGTGATGCAGTGATGAAGGTGGTGATGCAGTGATGAAGGTGGTGATGCAGTGATGAAGGTGGTGATGCAGTGATGGTGGTGGTGATGCAGTGATGGAGGTGGTGATGCAGTGATGGTGGTGGTGATGCAGTGATGGTGGTGGTGATGCAGTGATGGTGGTGGTGATGCAGTGATGGTGGTGGTGATGCAGTGATGGTGGTGGTGATGCAGTGATGGAGGTGGTGATGCAGTGATGAAGGTGGTGATGCAGTGATGAAGGTGGTGATGCAGTGATGGAGGTGGTGATGCAGTGATGGAGGTGGTGATGCAGTGATGGAGGTGGTGATGCAGTGATGGAGGTGGTGATGCAGTGATGGTGGTGGTGATGCAGTGATGGTGGTGGTGATGCAGTGATGGAGGTGGTGATGCAGTGATGGTGGTGGTGATGCAGTGATGAAGGTGGTGATGCAGTAATGAAGGTGGTGATGCAGTGATGAAGGTGGTGATGCAGTGATGGTGGTGGTGATGCAGTGATGGAGGTGGTGATGCAGTGATGGAGGTGGTGATGCAGTGATGGAGGTGGTGATGCAGTGATGGTGGTGGTGATGCAGTGATGGTGGTGGTGATGCAGTGATGGTGGTGGTGATGCAGTGATGGAGGTGGTGATGCAGTGATGAAGGTGGTGATGCAGTGATGAAGGTGGTGATGCAGTGATGGAGGTGGTGATGCAGTGATGAAGGTGGTGATGCAGTGATGGAGGTGGTGATGCAGTGATGGAGGTGGTGATGCAGTGATGGTGGTGGTGATGCAGTGATGGTGGTGGTGATGCAGTGATGGAGGTGGTGATGCAGTGATGGTGGTGGTGATGCAGTGATGAAGGTGGTGATGCAGTGATGAAGGTGGTGATGCAGTGATGAAGGTGGTGATGCAGTGATGGTGGTGGTGATGCAGTGATGGAGGTGGTGATGCAGTGATGGAGGTGGTGATGCAGTGATGGTGGTGGTGATGCAGTGATGGTGGTGGTGATGCAGTGATGGTGGTGGTGATGCAGTGATGGAGGTGGTGATGCAGTGATGGTGGTGGTGATGCAGTGATGGTGGTGGTGATGCAGTGATGGAGGTGGTGATGCAGTGATGAAGGTGGTGATGCAGTGATGAAGGTGGTGATGCAGTGATGGAGGTGGTAATGGAGTGATGGAGGTGGTGATGCAGTGATGGAGGTGGTGATGCAGTGATGGAGGTGGTGATGCAGTGATGGAGGTGGTGATGCAGTGATGAAGGTGGTGATGCAGTGATGGAGGTGGTGATGCAGTGATGAAGGTGGTGATGCAGTGATGGAGGTGGTGATGCAGTGATGGTGGTTGTTGTTGAGTGATGGAGTGACGATTGTGGTGCTGATGAGGAGGAGCTGAGAGTAGAGGTGATGTGGATATAGTGATGAAGGTGATATTGTTCGAGGTGGTGAGAGTTTCTTCACCCGTGGAATGGTTCCATTCCAGGGCTACCAGGTGTTCCGGCTGCTAGCCTGGCCAGGCTACTGCTGCATGTAGAACACATTCCACCGTCAGAAACTATCTGTAGGAACCCAACAATTTGTCTTAAATGCAATAGCCTCTTGTGTAAACACCTTAAAG
The DNA here is from genome assembly GCA_009830355.1 of Cherax destructor. Taxonomy (NCBI): domain Eukaryota; kingdom Metazoa; phylum Arthropoda; class Malacostraca; order Decapoda; family Parastacidae; genus Cherax; species Cherax destructor. The sequence goes on along the minus strand of WNWK01001605.1, from coordinate 199,346 downwards.
GTATGATGGTAGTGAGAGCCCCAACCAAACCTTATTTATATTTATATGAATATTATAATTCTAATGATGCTTCCGAAAGGACGCAAAGCGCAATGACACATTACACTCACCAGTCGTCACCTTGAAGGATGCGGAGTCTGATATTAGCAAACTTAATTTACTGAGAATAATCTGACAGAAACAAACCTTTGTACTAAAGTACATATTCTGGGACTCATAAGATTTATATATATATATATATATATATATATATATATATATATATATATATATATATATATATATATGTATATATATATATAGTATATATATATATATATGTATATATATATATATATATATATGTATATATATATATATATATGTATATATATATATATATATGTATATATATATATATATATATATATATATATATATATATATATATATATTATGTCGTGCAGAATAGATAAAACTCATTTAAAATTAAGTCTTTTCTAAAAATTTCTCTTATACTATTAAAGATAGTATATATATTTTTAATTTATGTTAATGTAAATATTAATAATCTTGCATCAAAAGAACCTTAGAAAACTTACATAACCTTATTATAACAAGCTCAATTTAATTTAGCCTAATCATACTAAATATATTTTAGATAAGTTTACAATAATTTAATAAACAAGCTCTCTCTACATTATATATATATATATATATATATATATATATATATATATAATAAGAGAGAGAGAGAGAGAGACCCATGTTCATTTTTAACAAGTAATTGGTGTTGATGAACAAGACAACCATGGTGAACTGTGTGTATGTTCAACAGTGATCACTGTTATAACCAATATTGCTAAGGGCGGATTTCGGCTATTGAATTATATTTTTATTTTATGCGTTACCGCTGACAGCCACTATCACCAAATATTTCAGCAGCAGTTTTTCAAATATATTTATTATTCTGACAGTTATGCTTTCAGTATTTTTCAATTCACATTGCAACATGTATGTGTTTTGTATATGCAAGAGTATTATTGGTTGCAAGCGGTGCATAGTTCTGAATGTGTGGATATTTCTTGTTACTAAGAAAATAATAATAATAATGACGATAACGCTTGGAAAAAAATATATTTAGTGTTTTAGTTTTTCCTAATAATAAATTATATAATAAAATTATATAATAATAAATATATTATTTATATTAGGTAGAAACTACGAACAAGGAAGCTATCGCTGGCTCATCATCACTTCAATTTCCTATAATAATCTCACGTGGGAAACAGGGATTAGAGTTTATAAGGTTTTCTTGCTTTCACATGTATTTTCCTCAACGATGTGAGTTTTGGGGAGAGTGCTTGAGTGATGTAAATATCCATGACACTGTATGTAAGGACGTATTTCTCTCGGTATTTATGTACTTTGAGTAGCTGTGTATACTTCAGTGTATCTTTACCGAGAGCTTACTCTAGGGCTTAAAGCATTTTTTGACTAGTGGAGTACAGGGGAAATGCAAGTCTGGTCACCTCTCAAGCTTGAGAGGTGACCATATTTCAAGGAATATTTAGTAAAAGGCTTTAGAAAAATATACACAAAATTCTGTACCGTAATGGTTAAATTGCGTGTTTTTTTGGGGGAAAGATAATTAAATTTCCCTCTTTTACTGTCAAAGAATGCCAAGTTGATAATAATTCCCAAAAATATCAAAAGTTAATATTAAAAAATATTGTTTAATGCAGGTTTCCACAGATTAAGCAAAAACAACTCCAAGGTTGTGATACATGATACATACAGGCATAAAGTTAGTAACTCATACAACATACATGTTGCCAGTAACACATACAACATACATGATGCCAGTAACACATACAACATACATGATGCCAGTAACACATACAACATACATGATGCCAGTAACACATACAACACATATGCTGCCAGTAACACATACAACATACATGCTGCCAGTAACACATACAACATACATGCTGCCAGTAACACATACAACATACATGCTGCCAGTAACACATACATGCTGCCAGTAACACATACATGCTGCCAGTAACACATACATGCTGCCAGTAACACATACATGCTGCCAGTAACACATACATGCTGCCAGTAACACATACATGCTGCCAGTAACACATACAACATACATGCTGCCAGTAACACATACATGCTGCCAGTAACACATACAACATACATGCTGCCAGTAACACATACAACATACATGCTGCCAGTAACACATACATGCTGCCAGTAACACATACATGCTGCCAGTAACACATACAACATACATGATGCCAGTAACACATACAACATACATGCTGCCAGTAACACATACATGCTGCCAGTAACACATACAACATACATGATGCCAGTACCACATACAACATACATGCTGCCAGTAACACATACAACATACATGATGCTAGTAACACATAGAACACATATGCTGCCAGTAACACATACAACATACATGATGCCAGTACCACTTACAACATACATGATGCTAATAATACATACAACATACATGTTGCCAGTAACACATACAACACATATGCTGCCAGTAACACATACAACACATATGCTGCCAGTAACACATACAACATACATGATGCCAGTACCACTTACAACATACATGATGCTAATAATACATACAACATACATGTTGCCAGTAACACATACAACACATATGCTGCCAGTAACACATACAACATACATGCTGCTAGTAACACATACAACATACATGCTGTTAGTAACACATACAACATACATGCTGCCAAACAGGTATCAGCTGGTTTTACGAGACATTAACCATAAACTAAGTAATAATTCCCTTTATTTCATTATTATTAGTTAATAATTATGCTTATTTAGCTACACCAAAGTACAGATTACACATTTCCCCCCCCCACTGGGGGGTTGAAAGTGTGTGCTGAATGGTAGCGCGCCTGTATAGCACGTCTCGCATTCAGCGGACGGAGGATCGAGCCTCGACCACTTCTTATGAATTACCCACGTGGGTTTGTCGCTTCATATACAAACGAGACCCTTGGGCTACAAGCACTGTATAAGGAAGCTCTGAAGTAAGTTTAGGTTGATTTTAAGCTCAGTACAGCCAAAGAAATATGTAAAAATAACTGAAAAAGGATTATTTTATTGTCATGCGTCTAGGTGGTGGTGTCTTGGTGGTGGTGGTGGTGTCTTGGTGGTGGTGGTGGTGTCTTGGTGGTGGTGGTGGTGTCTTGGTGGTGGTGGTGGTGTCTTGGTGGTGGTGGTGGTGTCTTGGTGGTGGTGGTGGTGTCTTGGTGGTGGTGGTGGTGTCTTGGTGGTGGTGGTGGTGGTGTCTTGGTGGTGGTGGTGGTGTCTTGGTGGTGGTGGTGTCTTGGTGGTGGTGGTGGTGTCTTGGTGGTGGTGGTCTTGGTGGTGGTGTCTTGGTGGTGGTGGTGTCTTGGTGGTGGTGGTCTTGGTGGTGGTGTCTTGGTGGTGGTGGTGTCTTGGTGGTGGTGGTGGTGTCTTGGTGGTGGTGGTGGTGTCTTGGTGGTGGTGGTGGTGTCTTGGTGGTGGTGGTGGTGTCTTGGTGGTGGTGGTGTCTTGGTGGTGGTGGTGGTGTCTTGGTGGTGGTGGTGGTGTCTTGGTGGTGGTGGTGGTGTCTTGGTGGTGGTGGTGGTGTCTTGGTGGTGGTGGTGGTGTCTTGGTGGTGGTGGTGGTGTCTTGGTGGTGGTGGTGGTGGTGGTGGTGTCTTGGTGGTGGTGGTGGTGTCTTGGTGGTGGTGGTGGTGTCTTGGTGGTGGTGGTGGTGGTGGTGGTGTCTTGGTGGTGGTGGTGGTGTCTTGGTGGTGGTGGTGGTGTCTTGGTGGTGGTGGTGGTGTCTTGGTGGTGGTGGTGGTGTCTTGGTGGTGGTGGTGTCTTGGTGGTGGTGTCTTGGTGGTGGTGGTGGTGTCTTGGTGGTGGTGGTGGTGTCTTGGTGGTGGTGGTGGTGTCTTGGTGGTGGTGGTGTCTTGGTGGTGGTGGTGGTGTCTTGGTGGTGGTGGTGGTGTCTTGGTGGTGGTGGTGGTGTCTTGGTGGTGGTGGTGGTGTCTTGGTGGTGGTGGTGGTGTCTTGGTGGTGGTGGTGGTGTCTTGGTGGTGGTGGTGGTGTCTTGGTGGTGGTGGTGTCTGGTGGTGGTGGTGGTGGTGTCTTGGTGGTGGTGGTGGTGTCTTGGTGGTGGTGGTGGTGTCTTGGTGGTGGTGGTGGTGTCTTGGTGGTGGTGGTGTCTTGGTGGTGGTGGTCTTGGTGGTGGTGTTTTGGTGGTGGTGGTGTCTTGGTGGTGGTGGTGGTCTCTTGGTGGCGGTGGTGTCTTGGTGGTGGTGGTGGTCTCTTGGTGGCGGTGGTGTCTTGGTGGTGGTGGTCTTGGTGGTGGTGTTTTGGTGGTGGTGTCTTGGTGGTGGTGTCGTGGTGGTGGTGTGGGTGTCGTGGTGGTGGTATCTTAGTGGTGTGTCTTGGTGGTGGTGTCTTGGTGGTGGTGTCTTGGTGGTGTGGGTGTCGTGGTGTCGTGGGAGGTGGTGGTAGTGTCGTGGGTGGTGGTGATGGTAGTGTCATGGGTGGTGGTGGTGGTGGTAGTGTCATGGGTGGTGGTGGTAGTGTCGTGGGTGATGGTGGTGGTAGTGTCGTGGGTGGTGGTGGTAGTGTAGTGGGTGGTGATGGTGGTGGTGGTGTGGTGGTAGTGTCGGTGTCGTGGTGGTGGTGTCGATGTCGTGGTAGTCTCGTGGTGGTGGTGGTATCGTGGTGGTGGTAGTGTCGTGGGTGGTGGTGTCATGGGTGGGGGTGGTGTCGTGGTGGTGGTGTCGTGGTAGTGTCGTGGTGGTAGTGGTGGTGTTGTCGGCGTCGTGGTGGTGGTGGTGTCGTGGTGGTGGTAGTGTCGTGGTGGTGGTATCGTGGTGGTGGTAGTGTTGTTGTAGTGGTGGTGTCGTGGTGGTGGTGGTGTCGTGGTGGTGTCGTGGGGGTGGTGGTGGTGTCGTGGGGGTGGGGGTGGTGTCGTGGGGTGGTGGTGGTGTCGGTGTCGTGGTGGTGGTAGTGGTAGTGTCGTTGTAGTGGTGTCGTGGTGGTGGTGGTGTCGTGGGGGTGGTGGTGGTGTCGGTGTCGTGGTGGTGGTAGTGGTAGTGTCGTTGTAGTGGTGTCGTGGTGGTGGTGGTGTCGTGGGGGTGGTGGTGGTGGTGTCGGTGTCGTGGTGGTGTCGTCGTTGTGGTGTCGTAGGGGGTGGTGGTGGTGTCGGTGTCGTGGTGGTGTCGTCGTTGTGGTGTCGTAGGGGGTGGTGGTGGTGTCGAGGTGGTGTTGTCGTTGGGGGTGGTGGTGGTGTCATCGTCGTCTTGGTGAAATGTTTATCAGTGTCGTGTGTTTAGTGTCAGCTTCTCCTGGCTACCCAGTCACGTTCTCGTCTCGATGTAAGAAAAATAAACAAAGGATTACTATAGGGTAAAGCTCTAACACATTATTATTATTCAGAATCATGCTATAAACCCATATGGATGGATCTTACAGCAAAACTATGTCCCAAGACTCTGTCTCAGGTGTACTGAAGAAAACATGCCTGCGACTTTTGAGCCTAAAGAGACCATCTTCAGGGAACACATTAATATATTATTACATTCAAGGGAGTGAGCTAAACAGTAGGATCATACAGCTCCTGAGTAATAGTGGGAAATCATGTCTAATCCAAGGAGAATGTAGCTCTCGTTACTTGGATCAAAGGCCTTGGAATGCTCATACCAGTTAAGCACTGTCCACGAATATTGTATTTCAAAGGGTTCAATTTTATACCCCCCAAAATATATAGCAATTTGTGTCTTTATAAAAGATGGAGCAGTAAGAGAAGTGGAATATTCAAACGGCCTCAGGGAGAAATCCACATATTTCTCCTTTAAGCCTTATTATTTTCTCTGAGGTTATGGATCCCCACAATTTTCACTAGAGGTGGAACCCAACTTATAGTAAAAGATATGCAGTCTTTAAAAGGTTGAAGATAATCTGACGAAGCATTCTCAAGTTTCATGAAGAAAATCACGTGACAGAAAAAAGATGAAAAAGGAATCGTTGGACGTTCTTAAGTACTACCCTTCCTGGATACTCAAATAATAAGTAATAATAAAATAATAGTAATAATAATAATACAAAAACACAATATTAAATATAAATTAATGTGGTCATAAGTGACAAATATTCCATTATTTTCACACAGTATTGCTCGCATGATTGAAAAATAATTTGTATACAGTTCAGCTCATTGTTGTCGGTAGCTCTGAATACCATTCATATATATTTATACACATTTATATACATTCATTACTCTTTTAATATAGCCGCGTGTGGAGGATGGACATAGTGCATTGTTTTGTGATTATTGCTGATTGTTATTGTTTGAAGAGGAAGGGGGTAGAGGAACAGGGGATGGAAGGAAAGGTCAGTGGGCAGAGGGAAAGGGAGGGGGCAAGGAATAAAAATGGGTGAGAAAGGGGGAGAGAGGAAGGGAAGGGGGAGAAAAGGATTTGTAGGGAAGAGGAAGGGAAGGAGGAGAGTGGTAGAGGTGATGGAGGGGGAGAAAGGGAGAGGGAAAAGGAAAAGGGCAAAAAGGAGAGAGCAAGGGAATGGCGGTAGGGAGGGATAGAAGAGATGAGGAGGGCAGTGAAGAGAGAGCGAAGGGGATGTGGTAATAGAAGGAAGGGAGAAGGAATAGGATGGGAAGGGAATAAAAGTTTACACCAGGCTGTTAGTAACACAGCCATGATGAGTGACGGCTGTCATGAGTTTCCTCTCAAGTTATTGTATTTATAGTCAGCCTCTTCCACTTTACTGAACGTGTTTTCTCTACGTATGTTAGGAAAATATGTCTTGTATATATTATCCAGCTAAATACTCAAAAAAGTAGACCTCGGCCTTTATGGGCTGTGAGGTGGTCTTTCACTTGTAGGTCGTCAGACAAATTTGACTGTGAAACGTTCTAATTTAGCAGTTGTTACGCTGCTTAAGCTATTTTTAAAGTTTTACGTATTAAATACCTTCATTATAATTACCTAATTCGTGTGTGTACTACTTGCATACATACATACATAGTTCAGCGTGAAACTGACAAGCTGTAGGTCAGGGCTTATATTTGATCAGTTGGCTTGAGGTCAATAGACATTTCAATAAACGTCTTAAAATGTTATTGAAGGGATATATATATATATATATATATATATATATATATATATATATATATATATATACTAAAGAGACAGGTATCGAACGACGGCGTTGTCTGCTTCAGACGGGGAAGAAAATTACATTGACAATTCCCGACCAATGTGGGAAATATTTTTGTGGTTTTTATGTCGACTTGTGAAAATTCTTGTCGCTTTAGAGGCCTTAATTCTTAGACGCCAGGGAGGAGGACGTTTATGGCCGCTATATTAAATACTTGAGCAATTACCCTCATCTTTGTCGATAATAATGTTTGTTCTTACGTGTAACAAAAAGCCACTTACGTCGCCAATGTCTGACGGAGAATCTCACGTTTTCTCACTTTATATATATATATATATATATATATATATATATATATATATATATATATATATATATATATATATATTCGTTCCTTGCAACTGTGTATGTGTATCATATTTCATGTTATATACGCGGTAATAAGAATGACATTTTTCATTATAAATTTCACCTTTTCGGTGCTCAACCCCCATCATCAGGATTCGCAAAGTAATGTGCACATATACACAAAATAAAAAACTAATTTAGAAACTAAACCAGTGAAACAAGATGAAGCATAAACTACCTACTAAAATTATAACAAAGGTAGAAAGTGGGATAGATATAAGGATTTAAGAATTTCCTGTATATAAGACAGTTGAAACCTGAACTCAGTGAATTAGCACTCGGATTGTTTACATTTAAATAGTTGAGTCTCTCCTGTGTAGGTTTCCTGGTTCAGTCGACCTCGTTTGGTCCAGTCTATGCATAAATGCTGCCTCTACACCACCTAACTTACTCTCCCTCAGTATTCTCTTTTAGTTCATTACCTAAATTTGAAAAAAAAAAAAAAAACGTTTTGCCTAGGAATATATTACTTTGCTGATTCTGATGGTGACTGATCACCTCAACGATAATTTTTTAATAAACTGACCTTAAAAAGAAAAAGTCTTCCCTGTTAACTTTTGCTTAATGTGGAACGTCATAATATATATATATATATATATATATATAGTGCCGAATAGGTAAAACTTGCGACTTTGGCTTAAATAGCAACGCTCTTCTTGCCGAATAAGGCAAGCGAAAATTTGTGTATGCAATAAATTCGCCAAAATCATTCTGAACATAACGAAAAAAAAAGAAATATATTTCATTGTGTTTGTTTATTATTAAATTATTGTAAACTTATTTAAAATATATTTAGTTTGATTAGGCTTAATTAAATTGCGCTTGTTATAATAAGATTAGGTAAGTTTTCCAAGGTTCTTTTGGTACAAAATTATATATATAAATGTGTGTGTGTGTGTGTGTGTGTGTGAGAGAGAGAGAGAGAGAGAGAGAGAGAGAGAGAGAGAGACGTAAGCACAAAAATGAATAAGCAAAAGTTCCCAACTCTTGAACGGAGAGAAAAATCCTCAAAATACCTGTAGTAAAGGAGTATAAAAGCCAACGATCTTTAAGATCAGTTTAATTACCTGTCATACGAGAAGCTAAACCTGTGATAGTCCGCTCCAGATCTCCTCAGGAAAAAATCTGCAGCATCCTGGGTAAATTGTACGTTCTGGTTGCTGTGCAATCTGAGAAAGAGATCTCCGTATTCCATTAGCCTAGACCCTCTCAACCTCAATGCACACAGAAGGAATAGTATAGAGTGCGGCATAAGTTTATGATGCAGTTAAAATTCAAAGCTGACGATCTGAAGCCAAGCAGAAGAGGCATGGATAAATTATCATAGGAAATTTATATCCCAGTTCCTTCAATAACAATGGGCAAATAGGCACCTACACAGCCCAGAACCTATTTGAACCTTACACTAAGTACGAAGCAACTGATGTTAAAGTCAAGACCCAATCAGTAGAAGCATGCTCGAGTTATCACACACAGACTAGTGTCCCAAATACACCAGCTCTTTAAGCTTAAAGCCGCTTAGAAGCTCTATTATAAATTTATTAGCATGGAAGGCTTTAAGCCGATCGGTTGATACATTCACAAATTCTCACATGAAAACCAGTATTAAATTTTTACCAATTTCGTCAATTAAAGTTGAGAAACTGGCACCCATACAGCCCAAAATCAAATCAGTTTGTCGGTTGGTCGCAACGATGAGCTTTGTTCAGCAACTGTATTGCTAAAGGTTAGGCAAATGTAGTAGTTTGCTGTGTATACATCTTGAAGATGTATGTACATCTTTAAGGTGTTCAATCCTTTTCCTTAGGGGCTGAACACTCAAAATCTATACAATACTCGGCATATTACTACAATAGCCCCTACCCGTCAAACTGAACTACCACCACAGCAACTGACCTCTCCTTGTTTTTCCCTATACAATCTCCTTATCCCTGGGATATTCTACCTACATGAAAAAAGCCTGTTGTACTAGCTAAATGTTGAATAGTTTCAAATAACTGGTCTTATGTCTTTATTAATAATATATACAGTGGTCCTCGAGTTACCCAGTAGCTGAGTGGTTGCTAAACCACCCTCTAAGACCCCTACTCCTGTTGGTCCAGAGCCTCTCCAAGAGGCAAGGTACCGAATTGCTCATTGGGTAAAGCGCACCCACACAAGAACTGATGCTTCTATTGGCTTAAATGCTGCACAAGAGGCAAGCTACCACTTCGCCGGTTGTCTGAGGGCCACTTATATGCGCCAACCATAATGTTAATAATAATAATAATAATAATAATAATAATAATAATAATAATAATAATAATCGTTATATCTACAAATACGTGATACAACTTTTACAGACCTAGCTGACATCATTGGTATACTGTATACAGAAAGCCCTTAATTATGCAGAGCATTTCGGGCAACTTAGTGAATATACTAGTTAGTAGTTGTGAATGGTACTTGTCCATTGACACTTGACCCGGTTTTTTTTGTGTGTGCGGGGGGGGGGGGTTGCTCGCTACGAAAAATTGGTAATTAAACTATTGTAGATAAATTCGGTATTTATTATTTTCTTTTGTATCATCGTAATTATTAAGATGTTTACCAATAGTGTTGCAGCTAATACATATTACCGTCTCTCCCACCGTCCTGCAGATGTTTCGGACAGCGAGTACCCGGAAATGACAGCTGGGCCATTCTTCCTGGCAGTGGGCAACAGAAACATCACCACCACCGTAGGTCAGACCGCGTACCTGCACTGCCGTGTGTCGCAGCTCGGGGACCTCGCGGTAAGTTAAATACTTGCGAGGAAGGCAAGAATCCTCGGCATTATCTGCTTCATCATTTACTTCTGTTTCTCCTTCTTTGTGTTCTTCAGGGCGCTTCTTCAGCCAGAGTCGCCAGCGGCCAGCCGAGTCAGAATTGATAAGGTGATGGCAGATTGATGACAGACCCACAAACTAGAATACTATATTTAATGTTCTCAGGAAAAACACATTTCTTTATTGATGATAATATAACTTCCCATAGAACTGAAATAGAAACTGGACGATGTTTCGGTTCGTCTTAGATCACTGCTAATGGCAACGAAAACATCGTCTAGTTTACCTTTCCAATCTGTTAGCAGATTGTGCACTGTTCCAACCCCAGCAGTGACTTATATTGGTCATCAAAAAATCTGAAATCGTGAGAATGCGTCCACACATTGCACTACCTAAATATATTAATAAAGGTGACTAAGTAGATAAAAGAGTGGGGTTAACTACCACTACTAACCCCATTGCTAACAAATGTGGGGTTTACTGCAAGCACTGACTGACTCCCGTGCTAGACCACCCTCTCTGGTGTCGTGGTAGTGATATATCGTTTTGGTGGTACTGGGTTGAAGGAACCTTTATAGTGTTACATGTACAACTTTTTAAAAATAATTTTGTCACACAACGTATTCTTAACTAAAAAAAAAAAAAAAAAGGTGTTTCAGACGCTGCTCGATCCGAGAAAAAGTATCCCCCGTATCCCATAACCTCTTCAATACGTGTGCATAAGAATATTTATATATATATATATATATATATATATACGTTTGAATTTATATTTGTGGATATATGTATTCATATGTATCTTTGAATTTATACATGAGCACATGATAAAATAATAATACAGATCAATATACACACAACCCGCACAGATCAACCCCGTCAAACACACTAATAATTATTCCAGTAGAGTTCTGCGACTATTTTGACGTTAGTACTCAAAGTTGTTTTAAGGTATGGGATTGTCTCACTTTATTACGGAAAACAGTAAAATGATCTTAATGGAACTCACACTCAACTCTTATGCAAGGACGCACAACACACAAAACCACTAGAAAAATACATTTAACTTAAAATTATTTTTTTTAGATAAAAATTTAATATATAAACGGCTAAGCGAAGTTGTGAAACAAAGAATATAATGTAGGTATAACGCGTTATAAAAGTCTGTTAACTCTCTCAGCATGATAGTGCTCCAGAATGATAAGTATGATACTCAGCAAAATAAAAATAAGATTTAAAGGCTACAAAGCCCACTAAAAAATTTAATCTTGTAAATAGAATACACTAATGAAGAAAATCTGAAGCCGATACTTTGAAACATTCTCGTTTGATAACCTCAAAACTAATATCAGACTTCTTATAAAAATTATTACATAAAAAAAACAATATCACAGTTCCTAAATAAAACTGATAAATTTGGAATAAAACATCCCAGTAACACTGCGGTCTTTTCTTTGAACAAAACACAGTAGTAACACTAAATATTAAAAGCCGACCAGAAGAGTCATTCTCTAGTTATCACTCACAAACTAGCAAGTCTTAAAAATTTTAATCATGTTAAGATATTAGCACATTTTCACCTACCTAACATAATATTACCACAAATAATTTATTTTAATATCTGCATCAGCCGGGGAATAATCAAGACGTTCAGATCTATTTTATAAAATAAAAAAATAAAACACACTCTTCAATAATCTAAACTTTCTTCTAAGTATGATAAACCTCGTTCAGGATACATGTAGTTTGCTAAGAGGCTCCTTGTCCTCCTGGTGACTGCGCGAGTTGTGAGGCTCCTTGTCCTCCTGGTGACTGCGCGAGTTGTGAGGTTCCTTGTCCTCCTGGTGACTGCGCGAGTTGTGAGGCTCCTTGTCCTCCTGGTGACTGCGCGAGTTGTGAGGCTCCTTGTCCTCCTGGTGACTGCGCGAGTTGTGATGCGGAATGTCTGGTTGTGTTGGTTCACTGATGTCTCTTGTTACTTCAGTTGCTTGTTGGAATCAGCCTCATAATATCGGCATGAGGCAGTCTCAAGTGATCGCACGGAAACCACTCCACTATTTGCATTCATAAAATTGGCAGATCACAAGAGGTGTTCTCGAGTTATCAAAAGAAAACCTCTGAGAAGCTTGGAAAAAAATATCAGACAACCTTTATATTTTACTCTTGTTGAGGGAGATGAAAGAAAAATAAAATGTACATTTCAAAGTGTTATTAAGCTCGTCTCGGATTAGAAGACATGACTTGAAATACCTGGCTTTTAATGCCAGGGTTTACGAACCTGGTTTAAGAGACCTGATTTTAAGGGCCAGAGGTCGTGGCCTGCAGCATCTGGGTCTTCGCTACCAGCAATAACACTTATCGAAGATGTACTGTGATATACAGGCAAATATATTATTTTTATTATTTCTGTCACGCATTATTCTTATTCTCTAAATGTTTGGCTGGTACCCCTGTGGGTACCAGCCAGTAGGTACCATAAAGCTTATGGTGCGTGCCTATGCTACGTGTCTATGGTGCGTGTCTAAGGTACATGTCTATACTACGTGTTTATGCTGCGTATGCACGCTACGTTTATGCTATAGTACGTGTCTATGTTACATGACTAGGGCACTTGTCTATGCTATACCAGACTCGCCTACGCCAAATTTCTCGCTCAATGTTTTATTTAGAACAGTTTCAAAATATTTTACCTACACTTTTATTCATTTGTTCACGAGTTATCAGTGTATTACGGATGCGAGAATGTCCATAAGCACGAAAAACTCTCATTATTTATTGTTTAATTTGCACATGTCCTCTCCAAATTAATTTTCACACATTGTTCTATTATTATTTTCCATGTAATATATAATTTTTTCATTATATTTTTGAAAATACTGGGGATGTACATGAAGTATAGATATTTATTTTTTAAGTCCTTTTTTTATTAATTTCGTAAACTTTAAAAAATATATTGCTGGTTCCTTAAATAGGTTTATTAGGTTTAAAGTCTATCGACTGCACAAGATTCATGAAGGTTGTACGTCACCTGCAGTACATATACACTATGCAAAAACATGCACCTCTCAGTGTATTTTTTGGAGTAAAATACATTACTCAATAATAGGTCACGTTACATTTAGTTTTAAATGCCGTTGGTGATTTTTCTTTTTCGAATGTTATTTGTGTGTTAAAATAACCTTTACATGGAGTGTTATTAATTAATTTAAGAAAAAAAATAAGTCGATCTTTATCCTTGTCATTTTTATTGATGCAGCTTCTAAAGTTTACCCAGTGCATTGCTTTCTTTGATGCACCTCATAAAATATTCTTATCACAGGATCCAAGGCTGTGTACACCGAGAGGCGTGTACATACGCTGAGAGTTTACATTAATCCCTATTTTAGGGATTAAGGTATCCTAGACTTGTGTACAGGTGACGTGAGGCCTTAATGACCCCTCGGGTAGTCATTAGGCTTTAAACTCAATGAATCAATCGAGAATAATCTAGGTATAGATCATCGGCTGTTTAACTAAGGTGTGAAAACTAGCTACGATAGGCCAGCGGATGCTTAGCCGGCTAGGATCATCATCTGAGAAAAGACCCATGTCAGGAGACACTAGTCCTGCTTCCTGACGAACACAATACCAGCAGCAGAAGCAGAAGTGCCTGCAGCACGAGACACTGCCGTCTATCATCATTACGCGAGGGTCCAAGCACCGGGCAGCGTATGCAAATTACTGCACTGAGTCCTCCAAGGTATTCCTTCGTCGCGGTTATTTTGGGGGGCAAGATGGAGAAGGTGCGTGTCGGGGCTCACTTAACTAGGCTTTGTAATGAGTAGACTCACTAAACCAACAGTCTTCCTCGTGAGGCTTTGTAATGAGTAGACTCACTAAACCAACAGTCTTCCTCGTGAGGCTTTGTAATGAGTAGACTCACTAAACCAACAGACTTCCTCGTGAGGCTTTGTAATGAGTAGACTCACTAAACCAACAGTCTTCCTCGTGAGGCTTTGTAATGAGTAGACTCACTAAACCAACAGACTTCCTCGTGAGGCTTTGTAATGAATAGACTCACTAAACCAAGTCTTCTTCGTAAGGCTTTGTAATGAGAAAACTCACTGAAAAAAATAGTTTTTCCCTTGAGGCTTTGTAATTAAGGCTCTGAACCAATAGTCTTTCTCACTAGTTTTTATTATTATTAGATTCAATTAACCTAGTCTTCCTCTCACGGTGCTTTGTGATGAGTAGGCTCTCTAAACTTACCAATCGACCGCCTCCTCCTCCTTCCTCAAGTGGTTTTACAATGAATAAGCTCAACTCAACTAACCACCAGACACCCGTCTGTCCATCTACCAACCTACCTCCCTCCCTCCCATTCTCTCTCACTCCCTTCTTAACGCCCTCCTTTATTCGCTTCCTCCATTCCCTCTCCCTTTCACCCTCTTTCTCTTCTTCCCTCCCGCGATTACATGCCATATAATAACAATGCATTTCTCTCTATAACCTACAGTACTCTTAAAAATATTCCTACACTTGATATTGTATTATATCTTTCCACAGCAAATGTTATTCCCTTTTCTGCGGTAGTTTTGGAAATATGTTGATTTTCACTAGATTTCGTACCTTTTTATAAAACTTTTTAAAATAATATATCTAAAAAATACATACACATTTAAGCATGAAATATTGACACATTTGGAGCACAGCCCATGCAATAAATTCATCATTTGTCAATACTAAATGAATTATATATATATATATATATATATATATATATATATATATATATATATATATAGTGTGTATGTGTATGTGTGAGATCGAAGAAATATATGTTGACATCCCTGTAGCTCATCTTTAACTTCCAGCTGTGTCTTCGAGTACCTGCTTCCCACCTCTCAACAACCTATCCCTGTTCATACTACCTGCTTCCCACCTCTCAACAGCCTATCCCTGTTCATACTACCTGCTTCCCACCTCTCAACAGCCTATCCCTGTTCATACTACCTGCTTCCCACCTCTCAACAACCTATCCCTGTTCATACTACCTGCTTCCCACCTCTCAACAGCCTATCCCTGTTCATACTACCTGCTTCCCACCTCTCAACAGCCTATCCCTGTTCATACTATCAGTTTGCTCTAAGTATTTTGTATGTTATGTGTACCCTGGTTCTTGAATCCTCCAGTGTCGTCATACTCACTTTTGGTAGGTTCTCCTCGTAAGTTATAACCCTTAGCTCAGGAACAAGCGTCGTTGTTTACCTCTGCACTTTCTCCAGTTCCTTAACGTGCTTTTTCATGTATGGGTCCCATGCCGGTGTGTCTGTGTGTGGGGGGGGAGGATGGGGGTCACGCATTTTGTTGTATCCTTAATTATTAATTTTAAAGTATAATTAAGTCAAACTGGACCTCAAAAATTACACAAATGTTTAATTGTTGTGAAATTATAGAAGAGCATTCATGTATAAAAAAAATGCTAATTACAGTATAACACTGATATATAATGTAAGTTTAATGTTCCAGTTATATATTGTCCGTAAGTCAGTGCTGGTTACACTTACAGGTCGATCACCTCTGAGTCTAGTCACCAAGCACTGACATGACACTCCCGTTGTCACCTGGGTCATCTCAACTTAGGGTCACTGCCACCACAGGCAGTGGTGGCAGTGATACCTTAATGTGAATTTTAAACTCAGTAAATGGTAATAAATTGTCAAGCGTTTTCGTGACCTCTCAATCACATTCACAAGAAATGTGAATGTGTTTTAAGATATCACGAAAGCGCTTGGAATTTTATTACCATTAATCAACGTAGTACAAAATCTCAACTTTATAATTCTACACGATATTATGCAATAAACATTGGGTTGCAATAAACATTAGACACGTAAACAGCTAGAAGGGAAAATTATCAGGGTAATGGTCTTAAGGACAACACACTGTACTTACGCCACCCCCCAGGTGACCTGAGTTGAGTAAATCAGCCATCAACTGTGATCACATCAAAAACAGATTGTGAGGAGACCATCATCAACTGAACCAAACTGAAAGCGAACTTGAATGAGCTAAAACAGTAGATGAAGGCGAATATGTCTATACTGTCTTTTATATACATCAAGACCCTTTGTTCGTCGCACCAAAGCTTGCAAAACTTCACCCGCGGCCTCCATCCTTACTTTGGTCATTCATAACTGCCATAACTACTTACCTATATTATGATGACCTCATCTCATTACTGCGGCCAGAAACTGCACAAATATCAATTATCCTACCTGACAACTGACCCGGCATGACCCCTCTCCGACCGAACGATAGGCACCCAGAAACATGCTAGCGAAATCTAACAGGATCAAGTATCTCCATTTAATGACACGGCGGATTATTAAGGAAATAGCGATACTGAAAATTTAAATATAGGATAAAAATAGTTTCCCACATTACAACGTAGCAAGCAAAAAATCAAATTAAACCATTCATGTACCCAGTAAATGATAATCTTATTACAGAATTCACTTAAACAGAAAATAATAATTCATCCCAAAATTACTTTTGCGTGAGGCTGATGCTGCGTTGTAGCCAATTTGGATATATTGTATAAGCAAATATATTAACTGTTTAAATAAATGTTTTAATTCTCTCAAGCCAGGGTCGCTGCAATATCTACAGATATACAACTTGAAAGTAAAGCTTAATAATAAATGAAAAATTAATTCGTCTTTTTTTCCATTAAAATTTTCTCTTTTCGTTGTTATAGTCACTTTCCATCTGGTAAATTTACAAGATTTTCGTAATTTTTTATTAGTTTAACTACTTAAACAAAATATTTTTGTAGCATTTATATAAAATAACATCGATTTACATTGTAATAGTTACATTAATATCACACTTTCTGCCATAGTTAATTTTATTTCGAAATTTTCAACATTAAATTTTCTTGAAATATTTTTGATTTTGTACAAGGGAACTTTGAGTTTAGCTCTATTATAGTGATTTAATACGTTTCTGTTATATTAATAGGCTGTTTCGTATAACTAATATTTTCTAGTGATTATATCTCACTTCCAAGCGTACTTGTTATAATACACTTTGAGATGACTGATGGGTAAAAAAAAAAAAATAAAAGTCTTCTAAAGTATTTAGGCGGAATCCTCCCCACAGCACCTCAGATCCTGCCTCTCATCTACCTGTGAATGGTCTCCAGGTTTTTCAACCCTCACAATCAAGCCTGGTACCAGGCTTTTCCACTTATTGCCTGTTCAACCAGGCTGTTGGTCCTCTACCAATGCACGCCACTTCACTCTACTTGCCTAACGTATTCCTACTTTTAACTCTGACTACAAACACTCACATTTTACCAACCTCTCATGCTTCATTTTTCTATATATACAAATTTCTTTTAAAACAAATTTTTATTTATTTATATGAAGCACAATTGTGGTCCATTCAATTTAAGAAGGAAAAGCTTGATCCTTCGTCGGCTGAGAGAAAGATAGGCTACTTATCTGTACCCCAGCGCATTTGTCTGAGAATTACCAGACGGAGGATCAAGCCTCCACCATTCCTTCCGTCGAATGACCCACAAGGGTTTAGCGTCTCACTTAAATGTTATAATAAACTTTCCTCTCTTTCAATTACATCTATTAATTTCTTGAATCCGTATTCTCTGCAGAGTTCTCACGCAACACAAAGTCATATAAAACATTTACAATGCTGCCACTACTACTGCAACCTTCGAGGAAGGTTCCTTGACGTCAGTGAGGGGCTCTTCATCCACGGAATTGAACCTGACCTCCCCTTCCATGAATCGCACTTCTTTCTAACTGGTTGGTTGAATGTACTGACGATAGGAATGAAGATAAAGAAACATGTACAACAAAACGATTTTATTGGGACACCTTTTCGCTCTTAGTACTTTACTGGGACACCGTTTTGCTCTAAACAGAGCATTCTCCAAGAGATGATTTGATCTCTCCTTAGAGTGAAATGTGCCAGTCTACATTTTTTCTAACCACAGACTCATCAAATCTCCTGCAACTTTCCATTCTCTGTTTGATTGTTGCTCTTGCATTCCCATTACTTCTATTAATTTTTATTATATACCTTAGACGGGCTTTCAGTCCCATCTTTTTCTTCTACATATCCTTCCAGTGAATATCAAAATGGTATACAATACCGACAGGTTGGTAGGTAAGACACACAGGCAACAGTTAGGCAACTTTATTCTGAAACGTTTCGCCTACACAGTAGGCTTCATATATCTACTGCTCCTGCCTACTTTCTGTACCTACCATATCTTTCCTGATTCCTCTACCAATATTTGCAGCTTCTCATCAGACATTTCTTATTATATTAAACGATCTTCAAATAGTAATTATGACATCTGTTTATAATTCGTTATATTTAAGAATCAAAACTTTTCTAAACATTGTTACTTTTGGAACATAATTAGCCAGAGAGAGCAAACAAAAGTCAATACGTTCAACAGCAATTGAAAGATTGCGCAATGAAGTTCGCTAACAAACCATAAATACAAACTGCTATTTTAAGATTGCGCAACAAAGAGGCTCTTTTGCTCCCTATATACAAACGCAGCAATTAAGATATTGGTCAACGAAGGTATTACAATATTCCAGGAATGGTACAGTGGTATCCTATTCTGTTTTATAGTATTCAGTTTGAAGATTATTTCCCTGAGTGTAAATCTGTGTGACTATACAATTTTTTTTATGCATTGAGCCTTTCGTGTTGTATCTCATTAACGAGATTATTGCTGTGGCTCCCTAGTTAATCATTAGTAAAGTCGAAATGTGGTAGGCTTACCCGTTACACTCGCATTACATAATACAAAAGCCTTTCATCATTCCTAAAAATCCAGAAATTTTAACAACCAAACTCTGTTTCGACTTTTTTTTTTTATTCTTCAAAATTTTGCTCCTTCATTTTTTGCTTCGAGTTAAATAGGATGTTTTTCCTCCACAAAAATGCTATTTTTCTAGTTTAATCCGATGTTTTAGTCTCGTTAAACCTGCACTTTTTATGCATGTTCAATCCGATGTTTTTACTCATTCAATCTGCTTCATTTTTACATTTAAACCTAATGTTTTTTATTGAATTCCTACTTTTCTATAGTTAAATTCCATGTTTTTCTACATTAAAGCTGCAGTTTTAGCCAGGTAATACCAGTTTATAACACTCCAAACACTCCCTGTACACTCGTTAATTTTGTTTTACACACTCCTTAATTCCGCTGTTTTCTCGCTCAATTCGCTGGTAATGTCCAATAAAAATCATGTAGTTATGTCTTACTAAGTAAAGCACTTGTATAAGGGTGTAATTTTCTCTCTCTCTCTCTCTCTCTCTCTTTCTCTCTCTCTTCTCTTTCTCCCTTCCCTCCTCATGTACTAAAATATGTAACACACAAAAGCAAAATCACTAATAATCTCTCTCGCTTTGAACCAAAATTTTTGCCAATTTGAACAAATTAATTTGCAAAAATATCGTGAAGCAAGGCATTATAAATTATCGTGATTTGCAGTGGGTGATAATGATAGTAGTCGTAGTGATATATACTCAGTATTTCAAGCCTTGAGTATACGCCCCTTTGGTATATACAGGGAGCGAATATTACCTGCTGGAATATGCACAATGTTGAATATTCTGAAGAGACAGGTAATATGCTGAGTAATAATGAAGAATGGAGGATGGTGGGGAATGAATGAGAGGGCGTGGGCGAGTTAATGGGGGAGAAGTGATGGAGGGGAGTTTTGAAAGGGGTATTGGAAGGAGTCAACTTTAAAATAGCCTTTTATGAGGCCGGGCCAGGAGTTCTACCTCCACTTCAACCACGACAAAGTGGTAGGTACATACATGTACGCACGCAGGACTTCAAACAGACCTGGACAAGCTTGACATCTGGTCTAGCAACTGGCTTCTCGAATTCAATCCCACCAAATGCAAAGTCATGAAGATCGGAGAAGGACAAAGAAGACCGCTGACAGAGTACAGGCTAGGTGGACAAGGGCTACAAACCTCGGCAAAGGAGAAAGACCTTGGGGTGAGTATAACGCCAAGTACGTCTCCAGAGGCACACATCAACCAGATAACTGCGGCAGCATATGGGCGACTGGCAAACCTAAGATTAGCGTTCCGTTACCTAAACAAGGAATCGTTCAAGACACTGTACACCGTGTACGTCAGGCCCATACTACAATATGCAGCACCAGTCTGGAACCCACACCTGGTCAAGCACGTAAAGAAACTAGAGAAAGTGCAAAGGTTTGCGGCAAGGCTAGTTCCACAACTCAGGGGTCTGTCCTATGAAGAAAGGTTGAGGGAAATAGGACTAACAACACTGGAGGAAAGAAGGGTCAGAGGAGACATGATAACGACATACAAAATACTGCGGGGAATCGACAAGGTAGACAGGGACAGGATGTTCCAGAGAGGGAACACAGAAACAAGGGGGAACAACTGGAAGCTGAAGACTCAGATGAGTCAAAGGGATGTTAGGAAGCATTTCTTCAGCCACAGAGTAGTCAGGAATTGGAATAGTCTAGAGAAAGATATAGTGGAGGCAGGAACCATACATAGTTTTAAGACAAGGTATGATAGAGCTCATGGAGCAGGGAGAGCAGAGACCCAGTAGCGGACAGCGAAGAGGCGGGGCCAGGAGCTGAGTCTCGACCCCTGCAACCACAATTAGGTGAGTACAATTAGGTGAGTACACACACAGAATGTTCCAGAGATGGGACACAACAACAAGGGGACACAGTTGGAAGTTGAAGACTCAGATGAATCACAGAGATGTTAGGAAGTATTTCTTCAGTCACAGAGTGGTCGGGAAGTGGAATAGTTTAAGAAGCGATGTAGTGGAGGCAGGCTCTATACACAGCTTTAAGCAGAGGTATGATAAAGCTCATGGCGCAGGGAGAGTGACCCAGTAGCGGCCAGTAAAGAGGCGGGGCCAGGAGCTTTGACTCTACCCCTGCAACCACAACTAGGTGAGTACAACTAGGTGAGTACAGTGGGCGCCTGTGACGAGCGGTGTACCGCAGGGGTCAGTCCTAGGACCAGTGTTATTCTTGGTATACGTAAATGACATGACGGACGGGATAGACTCAGAAGTGTCTCTGTTCGCAGATGATGTGAAATTAATGAGGAGAATCACATCGGAAGAGGACCAAGCAGGACTTCAAACAGACCTGGACAAGCTTGACATCTGGTCTAGCAACTGGCTTCTCGAATTCAATCCCACCAAATGCAAAGTCATGAAGATCGGAGAAGGGCAAAGAAGACCGCTGACAGAGTACAGGCTAGGTGGACAAAGGCTACAAACCTCGGCAAAGGAGAAAGACCTTGGGGTGAGTATAACGCCAAGCACGTCTCCGGAGGCACACATCAACCAGATAACTGCGGCAGCATATGGGCGACTGGCAAACCTAAGATTAGCGTTCCGTTACCTTATCAAGGAATCGTTCAAGACACTGTACACCGTGTACGTCAGGCCTATACTAGAATATGCAGCACCAGTCTGGAACCCACACCTGGTCAAGCACGTAAAGAAACTAGAGAAAGTGCAAAGGTTTGCGACAAGGTTAGTTCCACAACTCAGGGGTCTGTCCTATGAAGAAAGGTTGAGGGAAATAGGACTAACAACACTGGAGGAAAGAAGGGTCAGAGGAGACATGATAACGACATACAAAATACTGCGGGGAATTGACAAGGTAGACAGTGACAGGATGTTCCAGAGAGGGAACACAGAAACAAGGGGACACAACTGGAAGCTGAAGACTCAGATGAGTCAAAGGGATGTTAGGAAGCATTTCTTCAGCCACAGAGTGGTCAGGAAGTGGAACAGTCTACAGAAAGATATAGTGGAGGCAGGAACCATACATAGTTTTAAGACAAGGTATGATAAAGCTCATGGAGCAGGGAGAGCAAAGACCCAGTAGCGGACAGCGAAGAGGCGGGGCCAGGAACTGAGTCTCGACCCCTGTAACCACAATTAGGTGAGTACAATTAGGTGAGTACACACACAGAGTCATAGTCAGGAAGTGGAATAGTCTAGCAAGTGATGTAGAGGAGGCAGGAACCATACACAGCTTTAAGACGAAGTATGATAAAGCTCATGGAGAAGGGAGAGAGAGGACCTTGTAGTGATCAGTGAAGAGGCGGGGCCAGGAGCCGAGTCTCGACCCCTGCAACCACAATTAGGTGAGTACACACACGGATACATATTGCTTACATCCTTAACATCACAATAAATCACTTACACTAATAGTCACGTACACTAATAGACATGAATACCAACACACGAACACTAATACATTAAGACGCACGTGCACTGACACTTACACTAAAAGACAAGCATAGCAAGACCCGTATATTACACGCGCACACACACTACGAGATCCGTTTACTAACAGACACGTGCACAAGATATCATCACTACATATAGTAACACGCAGTAGCGTGTTACTATATGTTGTGCGTTTGTTTCCTCTGTCGATTCATCTGGGTATCTCGTACGTCGTTATCAGGTCTTTCCTGTTCCATCTCTCTTCCAGGCTTATTAGGTTCAATTTCCACTGGCCTCTTTCGGACTTGAAGGAAAAACAAGAGCACAAAGCAAGTTTTTATTGAGACATCGTTATCCCCGCGGAGAGCTTTACCAAGCAAGTGACTTACTAAAGCTCTGCTTTACCAAGAAAGTGACTTACTAAAGCTCTACATGAAAGCTTGCTCAGCACCTTTTTCTTTTCTTTATTACTCTCGGCAGTACGCCTTTGTATCCAATAATTCAGTTACAGGACCATTCAAGATGCAAAGCTGTGAAACTTCTCTAGTTTTTGAACATGCTTTTCTTCTGGTTTGGGCTCCATGTTAGATGTGCATATTATATATAAGGCAGGAAAAAATTCAGATACCTTGCTTTAAAAGATTCTCTGTTGATATTTACCAAGGTAGCTTTAAGAATAGCTAGCCTAGTACAAACTGTCGATCTCACACTGTCGGTGTGTTACTCTGGTCAGTGAAAATATCACAGACCGGAGTGGAAAATCATTTGCATATTCTTGTTTCATTCGTTGATTTTTTTATCTGCTTCTGATTCTCTAACTAGCTTTCCGTCTCTGTTTATTTCTCTATATTTTCCCAATCTCCCCCTTGATTCACGATATCATATAGTATATCGTCAATTTCCCAGTTTTAACCAAATGTAACGTAGATTAACATCAATAAAGCAATAATACATACAGGTGAGACAGGTTTATAGCACTAAAGTTTTGGAAAGTTGAATGTGCCATGTAGAGTTTGGATTGGAAACTGTTACTTCAGGTGAACCAGAGAGGATCACTACAACTATAAATCCCATCAGCAAATGGCAGGGTTTAAGACCAAACTATGACAATAATGAGGATGTCTTCAAAAATGAGTAATTTTATCGTTAAGGGAGAGTGAGTGAATCTGGTAATACTGGGACATTTTAAGTATCATAAAACGAAATAAGAAGAGACTTCAATTGAGGAGAGGCGACGTGGACAGTACGCAGTACGCAAAAAAAAAAATCCTCTCACCGACATGATTGTCACATAAGAGTTAGGAAAAAAAAAGAGAATCACTTACAATGGCCCTACAATTGACCCAGGGTGCAACATATGTCAAGGAGCTACTATAGAACTACCAAGGAGTTCAGTGACCACTGTTTTAAATGTTCTTGGAAAGATTTTCAGCAGCAATGTCTGGAATATAGATGGACACTGAGCTCAGCTGGAAGTCAGCCCTTGTATGATATAGTACCTCCTTCGTCTCCGTGAGATTCCAACCCAAGATGTGAGGCGAACTATTAGAGAATGTTTCAGTATGTCCCGGGCCATTACCAAGTACAGGACTGACCAAAATATTTTCTAAATTTTCCTATGTACGTAAATTGTGATTAGTTGCTAATTAGTCGAACCATGGTATTGTGCCACGGTACTATGACTTGCTACAGCCCTAGGACTGTGGCTTGTTCCAACCACGGTACTGTGACTTGTTCCAGCCACGGTACTGTGACTTGTTCCAGCCACGGTACTGTGACTTGTTCCAGCCACGTTACTGTGACTTGTTCCAGCCACGGTACTGTGACTTGTTCCAGCCACGGTACTGTGACTTGTTCCAGCCACGGTACTGTGACTTGTTCCAGCCACAGTACTGTGACTTGTTCCAGCCACAGTACTGTGACTTGTTCCAGCCCAAGTATTGTGGCTTGTTCAAGCCACGGCACTGTGACTTGTTCCAGCCACGGCACTGTGACTTGTTCCAGCCACGGCACTGTGACTTGTTCCAGCCACGGCACTGTGACTTGTTCCAGCCACGGCACTGTGACTTGTTCCAGCCACGGCACTGTGACTTGTTCCAGCCACGGCACTGTGACTTGTTCCAGCCACGGCACTGTGACTTGTTCCAGCCACGGCACTGTGACTTGTTCCAGCCACGGCACTGTGACTTGTTCCAGCCACGGCACTGTGACTTGTTCCAGCCACGGCACTGTGACTTGTTCCAGCCACGGCACTGTGACTTGTTCCAGCCACGGCACTGTGACTTGTTCCAGCCACGGCACTGTGACTTGTTCCAGCCACGGCACTGTGACTTGTTCCAGCCACGGCACTGTGACTTGTTCCAGCCACGGCACTGTGACTTGTTCCAGCCACGGCACTGTGACTTGTTCCAGCCACGGCACTGTGACTTGTTCCAGCCACGGCACTGTGACTTGTTCCAGCCACGGCACTGTGACTTGTTCCAGCCACGGCACTGTGACTTGTTCCAGCCACGGCACTGTGACTTGTTCCAGCCACGGCACTGCGACTTGTTCCAGCCACGGCACTGTGACTTGTTCCAGCCACGGCACTGCGACTTGTTCCAGCCACGGCACTGTGACTTGTTCCAGCCACGGCACTGTGACTTGTTCCAGCCACGGTACTGTGACTTGTTCCAGCCACGATACTGTGGCTTGTTCCAGCCACGGTACTGTGGCTTGTTTCAACCACGGTACTGTGACTTGTTCCAGCCACGGTACTGTGACTTGTTCCAG
Organism: Cherax destructor; assembly: GCA_009830355.1. Classification (NCBI taxonomy): domain Eukaryota; kingdom Metazoa; phylum Arthropoda; class Malacostraca; order Decapoda; family Parastacidae; genus Cherax; species Cherax destructor. Next base: position 173,868 of record WNWK01001605.1, on the reverse strand, counting down.
CCACGGCACTGTGACTTGTTCCAGCCACGGTACTGTGACTTGTTCCAGCCACGGCACTGTGACTTGTTCCAGCCACGGTACTGTGACTTGTTCCAGCCACGGCACTGTGACTTGTTCCAGCCACGGCACTGTGACTTGTTCCAGCCACGGCACTGTGACTTGTTCCAGCCACGGTACTGTGACTTGTTCCAGCCACGGTACGTGACTTGTTCCAGCCACGGTACGTGACTTGTTCCAGCCACTTCATTGTAAATAATTTTTCACAAGGACTGTACGTGTTTGAATAACCCTTGCAAGAAAGCGAGAGCCAGGTATGGCAAAAAGTGGAATAAAAGAAAGTTCAGAAATGTTTAATAAAAAAGGACCAGTAACAAGTAGGATAGATTAGCAGAAGGGAAGTTGAGAGTGAGTTTGAAAATAACACAGCAGACAAATTGGATGACCAGCACCAGCTTTTCATACGGGATGAAATATGTCTATGAGGAATGTAGTAGTCGGCTTAATAAAAGACTAGGAACTTACGAAGAATAAGTGGTATGCGATGAACGCAAGTTTTTTTTTTTCCCCAGTTTGTGTCAAGTGTGATACGCGTTCAGAATTCAGCGTTGTTCTTTCTCGGCCACTTGGTGATTTAAAATAAAAATATATATCGTGTTACGTTTTCGTAGATAACAGTAGGCCTAACCTAACTTAACCTAACCTAAACGACTTTAAACTGTTTTAAAGTGTGTGTGTGTGTGTGTGTGTGTGTGTGTGTGTGTGTACGTACGGCTGCACTGGCAGGAAATTGCTCTATTTCTCTCCAATTTAGTTCATATATTTTCCTGTGTGGAATTTTAGTTCTTAATTTCCGGGCCAATATTTCATAATTTTAGTTCATTTCTTCGCAAAAAGAAAACCGTTTTCATTTCTTACAGTCACCAGATTCCTTAATTCCAGTTTTGTGGATTATTTAAAAAAAATGGATTGGGTAATTTCAATGGTTGAAATTGATAATTTCAGTGGTTGAAATTGATAATTTCAGTGGTTCAGTGGCCTAGTCTGAAAAGTTGGGTTCGTAACTTCAGTGGTTGGGTGGGTTAGACTAAATTGTTAGAGATTAACTTAAATGGTTGAGTGGCTAAATTTTAAAGGTTGGATAAGTTAATTATAGGTTAAAGGGATCATAATGTTGAATCGTTCACTCTGCTTTTAATATTTACTGCAAATGTTGAAATCTATACTAAGTTCTTAAAAACACCTAAGGGATTAACAATACTTGCTACAATCGTTGGATCATTCACTAATTCTTTAACAATACCCTGATGCAAACGTTGGAACGTTCACCAAGTTCTTAACAATACCGTAAAAATTAAAACGTTCACTAAGTCTTTAACAATACCTGATATAAACGTTGGAACGTTCCCCAAGTCTAATAGTATCTGTTACAAGCGCTGGATCGTTCACTGAGTACTTTCACAGTACCTGCTACAGACAGACGTCATGCAGGCTATCTAGCTGCATCATGACGCAAATAAATACCGCTGGAGTATTATTTATGCATTTATTAAAAGTGATACTGCAGTCTATGCTAATATCCATACTCCCGCGCGCTCCCCACCCAAAATATTTACGACGGTTGACTGAAAATTACTTTTTTTTTTAAACTAGTTTGTGTTCAACCTTTACTTTTCATTTCAATCAGTATTTTCGATGCTCAAAGCCAATTTTAGGTGTAAAGTTGTGGAAATTTGACATGAATGCAATAACATTTCTAAAAAGGTTTCAACGAAACAAAAAAAAAGTTAATGAATGCAATAAAGAAATTCTGACATTTAAATTTGTTGTGTATCAAAAGGAATTTTTCAAAGGTAAATCTGAAAATTGTAATTTGTGTATATGACTTTTCCTGCCGTCTCCATCTGCCAACAATTCGTTTTACTATAAATTCTTTCTGATTTTTTCTTCGAAGTAATAGACGATGCAGGTGTGTCAAGATCACTCGTATACATGGTTATATATACACCGTGAAGTGTATGTATCAGTGTATACTGAGAATTTTTAAACTGGATATAGCAGGGTACTACCGACAATACTAAAAAAATACAAGGTAAAAACTGTTTTTTTTTATTATTGGGACAACGTTTTGCTCTGTGTAGCGCTTTACCAAGTTAATAAATTGGCTTGATAAAGCAGTATAGTGAGCGAAACATTGTTAAAACAAAAGTTTGCTCTGCACCTGTGTCTTTGTTTCACCTCTGAGAGTTTAATGCGAATTTTAGGGATTGAAGTATCCTTGATCGGTGGTGTACAAGCGACATGCAGGTTTAATGACCCTCGTGTAGTCGATAGACTTTAAACCCAACACATCAACCACTCAATGAATATACACCTACGAGTGTATAGCTCAGTGGTATCTTCGGTCATTACTATTTGGTGGCCATTTATCTTACATAGTATGAACATCTAGCCTGGGTCGGTCAAAAAATAATTATTATTATCAAAAGAAGCGCTAAACCACAGGGGTTATACAGCCTGAGTCGGTCAAGTGATGCCTAGCTACCTCACTGAACATTTCACCCTCGTCAAGAAACTGTTATGTTCTCTGATGAACAAAACACCATATATTTTGTTTGCTATTATGTAAACAAGTGGCATAGATATCTGATAGTAGAAACAATGATTTACAAATTATCTACACAGAGCGAAACGTTGTTCCTATCAAACTTTTGGCACTAAAGAACTTAGAGCCAGAAAAAGGAGTTAGAACTGTGTACCAACCACCCTTTAATAAAACTTATAGAGCGACTTTATTTTGCACAGCGAGAATTAAACTATATATATAAAAGCGACGGAGTAATTGTGGAGGTGTTTAATAACCTAAAGGTATATTGGAACAATTTACCAGGTGAGTAAGAAGTAAATATACTAATTAACATGATTGGTAGTACCTTGCTCTCAGGTTAGTCACGTCCATTACACGACCCAACAAAAATTTTGAGGGGGAGAGAATGGGAAGAAATGAAGAGAGGGAAACGGAAGGGGGAAAATATTCACCTAAAACAAGTGAAAAATTAATCAATAAGCATAACATTATTAGCATCGAGTTAAGAAAACATTATTATTATTATTTTCACAGGAAATTAATATATCCACAAAAGTCATGTAGCGCCAAGGAAATGTGAGGTAATCGGATTTGATCCGAGGAAGCGGGATGATAGCTCCAGTTCCTTGTATCAAGAGCCTTCAGCAGCTCACATTTAACATTTTAGAAAACAGTCGTGGATTTATTTGTCCAGACAGACTCGGTATGAGTTCCAGTAAAAGAAATTTTGTGTTGCAGTAAACAGCCTTGCTGTTAATCCTGTCATTTTTTTTCTGATGTACACACTCGTGTAAGTTAATGAATTCTCTCTCTCTCTCTCTCTCTCTCTCTCTCTCTCTCTCTCTCTCTCTCTCTCTCTCTCTCATTGAATTTATATAGATCTGATATGTAACCAGTACATATACAGTTGTATTTCTTTAGGGACGGCAACAGACACAGAACTGACATTTTTCCATTTGGTTTCCACTTTTCATGATTTACCTGTGTTGCGACTCTCAAAATGGATGTACAACGAACGCGCTCACCTACACAAACGAACACACACACACACACACACACCCCACTACATACGTACACACATACACGCACGCATATACAACAGGCCTAGTGTCTAATCGACATGTGCCTAGGACAAAATGGTAACTAACACACATATTGTGCGTGACTTCAGTCACAAAGAAATTGACTGGGAGAACCTGGAGCTATATGGGGGCCCAGAAACGTGGAGGTCTAAGATGATGGAGGTGGTACTCGAAAACCTCATGTACCAACACGTAAGGGACACTACCAGAGAGAGAGAGGAGAGGACGAACCAGCAAGACTGGACCTAGTATTCACTTTGAGTAGTGCAGATATTGAGGATATCACATATGAAAAACCCCTCGGGGCCAATAACCACGTGGTTCTGAGCTTCGAATACATAGAGTTACAAGTGGAGAGGGAAGCAGGAAGGGCAGGACGACTGAAGCCAAACTACAAGTGAAAGGACTACACGGGCATGAAGAATTTCCTGCACGATGTTCAGTGGGACAGAGAACTGGCAGGAAAATCAGTAAATTAGGTGATGGAATATGTGACAACAATATATAAGGAAGCTGAGGAGAGGTTTGTACCCAAGGGTAACAGGAATAATGAAAAAGCCAGAGTGAGCCCTTGGTTCACTCAAAGGTGTAGAGAGGCCAAAACCAAGTGTGATAGAGAATGGAAGAAGTATAGGAGGCAAAGGACCCAGGAGAATAAGGAGAGCAGTTGCATAGCCAAAAATGAATATGCACAGGTAAGAAGGGAGGCCCAACGACAATACGAAAATGACATAGCATCGAAAGCCAAATCTGACCCGAAGCTGTTGTACAGCCACATCAGGAGGAAAACAACAGTCAAGGACCAGGTAATCAGGCCGAGGAAGGAAGGAGGGAAGATCACAAAAAACGACCGAGGAGCTCAACGTGAGATTCAAAGTGTTCACAGAGGAGACAGAAGGGACTCTGGAAAGACAGAGATGTGGGGTACACCATCAAGTGTTGGACACAATACATACAACCGAGGAAGAAGTGAAGAGGCTGGAAAGCGAGCTAGATACCTCAAAGGCGATGAAGCCGGATAACATCTCTCTCCATGGGTACTGAGAGAGGGCGCAGAGGTGCTATGTGTACCACTAACAACAATCTTCAGCACATATATTGAAACAGGGCGACTACCTGAGGTATGGAAGACAGCAAATGTAGCCCCAATTTTTAAAAAAAGAAGACAGACACGAAGCATTAAACTACAACCAGTGTCACTGACATGTATAGTATGCAAAGTCATGGAGATTATCAGAAGAGTGGTGGAGCACCTAGAAAGGAATGAGCTTATCAACGACAACCAGCACGATTTTAGGGATGGGAAATCCTGTGTGTCAAACCTACTGGAGTTCTATGACAGGGTGACAGCAGTAAGACAAGAGAGAGAGAGAGAGGGGTGGGTAGATTGCGTTTTCTTGGACTGTAAGAAGGCTTTTAACACATTGCCACACAAGAGATTAGTGCATAAGCTGGAGGACCAGGCAGGTTTAACAGGGAAGGCGCTGTAATGGATCAGGGAATACCTGTCGGGAAGACAGCGAGTCATGGTACATGAGGTGTCAGAGTGGGCGCCTGTAACGAGCGGGGTTCTACATGGGTCAGTCCTAGGACCGGTGCTGTTTCTGGTATATGTGAACACGACGGAATAGACTCAGAAGTATCCCTGTTTTCAGATGATGTGAAGTTGATGAGAATAATTCAATCGGACGAGGACCAAGAAGAACTACAAAGGGATCTGGACAGGCTGCAGGCCTGGTCGAGAAATTGGCTCCTGGAGTTCAACCCTACCAAGTGCAAAGTCATGAAGATTGGGGAAGGGCAAAGAAGACCACAGACGGAGTACAGTCTAGGGGGGCCAGATACTACAAACCTCACTCAGGGAAAAGGATCTTGGGGTGAGTATAACACCGGGCACATCTCCTGAGGCGCACATTAACCAAATAACTGCTGCAGCATATTAGCCTAAGAATAGCATTCCGATATCTCAATAAAGAATCATTCAGGACCCTGTACACCGTGTATGTCAGGCATATTGTGGAGTATGCAGCACCAGTTTGGAACCCACACCTAGCCAAGCACGTAAAGAAATTAGAGAAATTGCAAAGGTTTGCAACAAGACTAATCCCGGAGATAAGGGGCATGTCCTACGAGGAGAGGTTAAGGGAAATCGACCTGACGACACTGGAGGACAGGAGAGATAGGGGGGATATGATAACGACAAATAAAATACTGAGAGGAATTGACAAGGTGGACAGACAGGATGTTCCAGAGATGGGACACAGCAACAAGGGGTCACAATTGGAAGTTGAAGACTCAGATGATTCACAGGGATGTTAGGAAGTATTTCTTCAGTCACAGTTGTCAGGAAGTGGAAGTCTGGGAGTGATGTAGTGGATGCAGGATCCACACACAGCTTTAAGAAGAGGTATGATAAAGCTCATGGAGCAGGAAGAGCTACCTAGTAGCTACCAGTGAAAAGGCGGGGCCAGGAGCTATGACTCGACCCCTGCAACCACAACTAGGTGAGTACACACACACACACACACACACTGAGTCTCGACCTCTGCAACCAAAAATAGGTGAGTACACACAGGAACCAAGTCAATTCTAGTCATTACACGGGGATCTGGTTGAAGTATTTGAGATGTAGGCCCTGTGGTGTAATTTATGTTGTTCTCCATCCCACTGTATGTTTGTTAATGTATTTTGTTTTTAAAGTTCACAGAGAATATAGGGGTGGTAGAAGAAAATATTCAAACAGCTCCGGGGAGAATCTTTAGTTCTCCTTGAAGTACGTTTATTTTTTTCTCTGAGGGTGAGGAGTCTCCAGTCCAGTTCTAGAAGTGGTACCGGTTAGCCGGACTTGAGTACCGGAGGTGGGAAGTACAATGCTTGCACTTCAAAGGAGAGGTTTGGGATATTTGCTGTTTGGACTGACATCTGAACTGTCGTTTCTGAGCGCCTCTGCAAAGACATGATTAAGTGTGAACGATGGTGAAAGTGGTTTTTTTTTTTTGGGGGGGTCACTCTGCCTCGGTGGGAGACTGCCGGTGGGAGATGGGAAGTACAGTGTCTGCACTCTGAAGGAAGGGTGTTGCGGTTTTATAACTGTAGCGTAAGCGCGCCTTTGGCAAGACAGTGAAGTGATAGAGTGAATGATGAAAGTTTTTTTTTCGGGCCACCCTGCCTTGATTGGAGACGGCCGATGAGTTAATAAATAATTATATATATATATATATATATATATATATATATATATATATATATATATATATATATATATATATATAATGTTTGTTCCCATAGGCTCAGAGACCCTTGGCTCATGGGGAAAGAGTGCATCTAAGTTCCTCAAGGAGTTGGGCAAAAGACTCAACAGGGTAACTAGGGATCCCAGGGCAGCTATTTTTCTGTTCCAGCGACTCAGCGCTTCTGTTCAGAGGGGTAATGCATGCTGTATTCTGGGCACGCGCCCCAGCTCGGAAGAGCTGGATGAGATTTTCGCATTATAATCAGTGACAAACATGTAACAATATGTACTAGACATGTATCTCTCACACCTCGTGTACTGTATATGCCATCTTTATATCAACAATGTATCTCTTAAATCTTTTGTACCATATTATGTAATAAAATATACCTATTGGTAAAAAAAAAAAAAAAAGATGGGGTGGTAGGGGAAGTGGAATATTCAAATGGTATCAGGAAGAAATCCAAATTTTCTTCCTTGAAGCCTTTTTATCCACTTCTCCGAGGCTATGGGTCCCACAATTTGTACCAGAGGTGGACCCCATCTTATATATATATATATATATATATATATATATATATATATATATATATATATTCTCTGGGTATTGGCGTCCAAGGCTGAAGCTCATCCCTCTATCCAAGTCCTATTATACGATTGCAATTCCCATTACATTAATTACATCCAAAATAATCACATCCCACACTGGGGAATCAGAGCGTGTTGGGCTGAACCTTCCTGAGTCACCACAATAATTACCCACTAACTCGTCACGATAATCTCCCTCGTTGACTGACTACTTGGCAAATAATTAGTGCTTCAAGCTGTGTAACTCTAGTATTATGGAAATCTGGGCTTCTGAGGAATCTAGTATTAAGACTGGGAGCAACAAAAGTGACTTGTGAGAGACGGGGCCTCGACTAGTACATGAAGAATCGAGCCTCCAGTCGTCCTTGTGAATATTCTATCTTATAAGTGGTAACAGTTGGCATTTGGATGTGAAACTCATAAAAAATAACTTTTTTGGATAATTTTTATAGGTAGTGTTTGGGGGTTAAACTGGTAGAGATGACTTTGATAATGGTGATGATTTTGATGATGGTGACTTTGATGGTGCAGGTGGTGAGGCGTTTTATGGTGTCGATTATGATACAGATGATACTTCTGGTGACCGATGTGATGTTGACGATTTTGATATTTTGATCATTTTGATTGCAATGATTTTGATGGTGGATGACTTCGTTAATTATAATTTTGATGCTGTTGATGGTGGTTAGTTTGACAGTGATGAGTTAGCCTTACAATAACAAGATGGTGCTGTTTATTAAAGTGCTATTTACCACGCTGCTGAACCGGTTGCTTGTGTAAACATATGTGCATGTCTTCTGTCATATCTGACTTATTATATACCTGTATGTGTGTATCTGTTTTTCTGGTGTCTTGACTCTCTTAATGAACGTACATTTACCTGTGTGTAAATGTGTCAACCTGATTTGTAACCTCTCTGCTTGCATGTTTGTCATCATCTGTCTCTTTGCTCAATTGCTTTGCTGATTGTGGCAATGTCATTGTCTGTGTGACTACTTGCTTGCATGTCAGTGTCTACATTTCTCTCTAGCTGCAATATTTGTTAATCTTCCATATAAAAGGCAGTAAAATAAAAGAAACATGGGGACCATCGGGTGGTGTAACCTAGTGACACTTTTTAATGCCTGGTGTCTGCTTCACTGGGTGCCTGCATGCCTGGTGTCTGCTTCACTGGGTGCCTGCATGCCTGGTGTCTGCTTCACTGGGTGCCTGCATGCCAGTGTCTCCATTTCTCGCTCTCTGCTTGTAATACCTATCAATCTTCCATGTACAAGGCAGCAAAGTAACAGAAGCCTAGACACCATCTGATAGTGTGACCTGCCGACATTTATCACATCCCAGTGTCTGCCTGACTGACTGGTTGCCTGAATGCCAGTCTGCATTTCTTTCTTTCTCTCTTCCTGTAATACCTGTCAATCTAGGATACAAAAGGTAACAAAATAACAGGAGCCTAGACACCATCTGGTGGTGTGGCCTGCCCACATTTTTCACTTCCTGGTGTCTGCGTGAGTGTCAGTGTTGTAACAATTTGTTAGCCAGCGGCTGCGTTTGTGCCACTTCTCCCCCCCCCCCAACACAGATGAAATATGATCTCCAACCCACTCGTAAAAAAAGGCCCCTTAATTGGCAGTACCTTTTTTTCACTATTTATCTGGGCGCCCCACTTCTCGTTTGTCGCTGTAAAAGGAGCTTAGAGTTGGTGTGATGATTATTATTATTATTATTATTATATTTTATCATTTCATTATTATATGTCATTTTTACAATTATATTACTGTTATCTTTATTAATTTCGTTAATATTATAATCCAATAAAATTATCTCATTATATTCCATTAACATTAATTTATTTAATTACTAGGTTATCATGACTATTAAAACCATATGGAAGCGCCAAACCCGTAGGTGTCATACAGCGTCTGCGGGGAAGAGGATGTAATCAGATTCCATACAAGGAAAGTAGCTCAGTTCCTCTTATTAATAGCCCTTCACCATCAAGGGGTACCGTCACTCTGCCCCTGAAAGGCCATTTGCGGTGAGTTCTGCTAGTGATGGGGCGCGCGTGCTCTTAGTCCAAGGAAGTGGATCATATATGACAATCCCTAGGCACTGTATGACCCCTATGGGAATAGCGTAAGGACAAACACGGAGCAACTTGATCACTGGTGAACTATGGACCATCCAGGAAATAGTAGCGGTTGGGCTTGTTAGTAATAGTGGTAGTAGTAGTGGTAGTAGTAGTGGTAGTAATAGTGGTAGTAGTAGTGGTAGTAGTAGTGGTAGTAGTAGTGGTAGTAGTAGTGGTAGTAGTAGTGGGAGTAGTAGTAGTAACGCAGTGGTAGTGCTATCAATAGTACCGGTGGTCGTATCAACAACAGTAAAAGTGGTAGAATCAGTATCAGAATTACTAGTATAGGTAGTAGTAGAAGCAGTAAATCAGTAGGAACAGTGGTAGCAGTAATATAGTAGTCATAGTGCTATCAGTAGTAAGGGTAGCAGTATCAGTGGTAGTAATACAGCAGTAGTAATAGTATTATCAGTAGTAGCGGTGGCATTTTCAGTCGTAGTAGTATTGGTAGTAGTCGTATTAATGTAATTCCTAGTCGTAAGAGTTGTAGTGGTAGTAACCTTACTAAAGGTTTTAAAAATATTAACTCCACTTCCTTCTTTCCTTTAGAATTATCAAAACACTTTCTTCAAAACAGATTCCTAATTCTGTTGACCCAGTTTTCCTTGTCGGCAGTATGGACGGAGGATGGGGAGAGAGCCTTCAACTATTCTATCCTAACCTCAAGAGAGCTAAGAGGATGTAGCATTAGCTAATCTTTAACTAGTCAATCTCAATTGCTTAGATATGGATTGTAGTCTTCTGACTTGTAACTGCCAGGTGTTCTCACATTCTTGTTCCTCTCTCTCTCTCTCTCTCTCTCTCTCTCTCTCTCTCTCTCTCTCTCTCTCCACCAGTCTCAATATCATAAAAAAACATGTTACGTCTTCATGGAGGTTCTTGTGTGCTTCTTAGAGCTTTATCGATTCTCTTGTGATAAAATATTTAACGTGTGGCCAATATCTTGCGATTTATTGGCCCTTATTGCTTTCCCTGGTCCAGTAAAATGTTATCATCTGTCCGTGAGTGGGAAAAATGCTCGCTCGCTCTCTCCCTCGCTCTCTCTCTCTCTCTCTCATGAGAATACAAATCAAGTTATATTAATACGAGTTATAAAAACATTAATACAACAGATTATACAGTAATGGGACTAACTAAACATACAAAGTTAACAATACACGCTATATACTTAAGTGTCTAGAATACATACTGAAAACTATTTTAATTTTAATACATATTTAATGCATGTTTTAAATATACTCTTTGTCCTTATTGATTAAAAAGAAAAATTTATGAGTGACTTAAGAAAGTTTTAGATATTTTTTCCTTTTCTGAGGGGGAGATGTTGTCTTGATGCTAAGGGGCTCATGATCCAAGAAATTAGAGCTACCCTCTTCCCTTCCTCGAATTCAACTTTATCTTACTCCCAGGTGCTGTGTAGCCCCTGTTGGTAGGGTGCTTCAACTTGAATAGCTTGAATACTTTCGTAAATGGAATGATTAAATATAATGCAATTTAGGTAATTATTTAATACTTGAAAGTTATATATATATTATCTTTCAACGTACCGCCCGTATCCCACCAAGGCAGGGTGGCCCAAAAAGAAAAAAAGTTTTTCTTTTTAAATTTAGTAATATATACAGGAGAAGGGGTTACTAGCCCCTTGCTCAATGCATTTTAGTCGCCTCTTACGATATGTATGGCTTACGGAGGAAGAATTCTGTTCCAATTTCCCATGGAGATAAGAGGAAATGAACAAGAACTAGTAAGAAAATAGAAGAAAACCCAGAGGGATGTGTATATATATATATATGCTTGTACATGCATGTGTAGTGTGACCTAAGTGTAAGTAGAAGTAGCAAGATGTACCTGAAATCTTGCATGTTTATGAGACAGAAAAGACACCAGCAATCCTACCATCATGTAAAACAATTACAGGCTTCCGTTTTAGATTCACTTGACAGGACGGTAGTACCTCCTCGGTGGTTGCTGTCTACCAACCTACTACCTAGGATATATATATATATATATATATATATATATATATATATATATATATATATATATATATATATATATATATATATATATATAATATATATATATATATATATATATATATTTGCATTAAATATACTGCAGATTTGATACCTGTCATATTTAATGTAAATCCATCCATTAATGTTAATCCACATAATATAAATCCAAATATTAATGTAAATTCACACAATATAAATCCACACATTAATGTAAATCCGCATATGAATGTATGCGCTGAAATTTAAATGTCCCAGACGCGCCGACGTTTAAAAGCCAAAGTAGTGGCTAGTATTAAATGCCTCAGCAGCGCAGAGGTTAAATGTTCTAGGGGTGCAGACATTTAAAACCCCAAAGTTTATGTCGTAAATGTCCCTGGGTTTAAATATACCCGGCTCGTCATGGTATAAGTGTTCCAGCCGCGCCAATGTTTAAATGTTCCAGGTGTGCTGCCAATGTTTGTTCCAGATGCGCCGAGTTTAAAAGTTTGAGGCGCACCAAGGTTGAAATGTTCCAGGAGCTCTAAGGTTTAAATGCCCTAGGCGAACCAAGGTTTAAATATCTCATGGCGTTCATGTCAGTATGTTCGTCTCTAGGAAATCATTGTACAGTGGTCTTTGTTTTAGCATAAGCTGTTCAGTAATTCACGGCAGCAGTGACCACTGACTTACTCTCTCTCTAGACATAGTGATCTGAGTGTTACAATGGTAGACCACGACACCCGTAGACCACTTACCCACGCTGCGTTCAGTGATCTGAGTGTTACAATGGTAGACCACGACACCCGTAGACCACTGGCTTACCCACGATGCGTTCAGTGATCTGAGTGTTACAATGGTAGACTACGACACCCGTAGACCACTGGCTTACCCACGCTGCGTTCAGTGATCTGAGTGTTACAATGGTAGGCCACGACACCCGTAGACCACTGGCTTACCCACGATGCGTTCAGTGATCTGAGTGTTACAATGGTAGACCACGACACCCGTAGACCACTGGCTTACCCACGATGCGTTCAATGATCTGAGTGTTACAATGGTAGACTACGACACCCGTAGACCACTGGCTTACCCACGCTGCGTTCAGTGATCTGAGTGTTACAATGGTAGACCACGACAGCTGGGTTACTCGTGCCTGACTCAGTGGTCTAAGTAAATAACTGGAAGCGTCCTGCTTGCTACGGAATCAGACAATCATCTCTGCATCACCTAGTTCTCCAGAGAGGTCCAGAAAGTAAGGTTGGAAGCCTTCGAGAGGCCCAGGAGATTAAGCTCGACACACTTAAGTAGCCTAGCACCTAAAGAGAGGGACAGCTTCAATTCCTTGCCTCAAAAACCCTGTATCTCCCACCCCCTCCACTGATGGAAATTCTATGCTTGGAAATTCTGAACACGTCGTGCCGATTGTTCAGTGGATATTTTCTCATCTATTCTATCATTCATACAACGTAACCTTCAATTAACATTTTTTACACATGTCAGCTCATAAAATTATAATCGACGAATGTAAAATGAATTACTAAATATTTTTTGTCGCTCCTCTAGAAAATTTCAGATTTTTTTTTTCCTTTCCATTATTAAATCGATCTGGTTTTTTTTCTTGCCAATATTTTCGGTCACAGAGAAATTTCGAAAGTTAATTCATTTTAGAAATTACTACCTCTTCCTATCCTCTTTATAAGCTCCAATTCCAAGGAATTGGAGCTTCCTTCTTCTTCCTCAGATCATACCTATTTACCTAACAGCCTTTGGTGCTGTATTAGTTACAATACAATTAGTTTGCAATGCAGTTACTTTTCAATACCACTGCTACTATTGCAAGTATTGCTAAAATGCTTCTAATATTACTTCTAGGGTTCCGCTGCTACTAGTCTTGTTAGTACGGCTGCTAATAGATTTTTTGCCACATCCGCCGATTATACCAAAATAGGATGACACTAAAAAGGAAATACACTCACCATTATTCATTCAATAGCTGTTTTGCTCCAAGTGAATCAACATGACCATTCAATTAACTTTCCGATCCGCAACATCCTATACATTTTTCAGTGTTCTCATTGTACCTCCCACCTCTACCAATCGATTCCGGCTAACCGGTTTCCCTGGATACTTTCAAATATGTTACCCCCCGCTCACACTAACAGGAGGTCAAATCCCCAAAACTACGTTCCTCCATTCCCTCCGATGTAACATGCTCACACGTCTTTCAAGCGTCCTTCACCCCCTCCCTCCATCACTTCATGGGACGACCCCTACTCTTCCATCCGTCTACCCTGAATTTATACATCCTCTTGGTCAACCTATCTTGTTCCAGTCTTTCTGTATGACCAAACTATCTCAAGACCTCCGACCTATGAATTATGTATTTCATATCCCACACCATCTTCTAATTTCTAAATTCCTTATTCTCTGCATAATATTCACACATTGTTCTCAAACATGACATCTCCACTGTCTCCAGCCTTGTTGCTACCCCTAAAGTCCATGCCTGACATTTACATAATGGTACATTATACTTTTTTTTTAATTGATGAATCTCTCTCTCTCTCTCAAACCAGACACCTCAATACTGCATCTACCTGTTTTATCTTATCTTCTCAATGGTCTACTTTCATAGACTCACCTGCCGACATTTCCACCCCAAATACGATAATGCATTCACTTCTTCCATACACCACCCTCCCTCCAGTCTGTCTAATCTTTCATTGCCTAGACATTTTCTCTTATTACCAAGTTCTTTTCTATGTTCACTGTTAATTTCTGTCTTTGCGTCTAACAAATTCCTACAGTAGCAATATGCAACGTCTCTACAGAATCATTCAACGGTACCGTGTCATCAGCCTCAAAAAAAAGGTGAAAACACCCATTCCATATCAGTCTCCTCATTTTTCAAGCTCACACTTCTCCCTTACCCTATAGCATTTCCCTCTTTTACTACACTAATAATATAATGAATAAATTATATATATATATATATATATATATATATATATATATATATATATATATATATATATATATATATATCACTCTAACCTGAGCTTCTCATTCCTTATAAAAACTCTTTACTGCTTTTAAAACTTACCATATTACCATATACTGTAAGAGTGTGCAGTACTTGTCCCACTTTCCATATTACCTTATAATATGCATTTTTTTATTAATATTACTGTATTTTTGTCAAGATATAAGGCTACCGCGCAAAATACTTCTTGCCCCAGAAGCTCATTATGTGTGCGTGTTGTTCTGAGTCACTGGTGGTAATCCTTTGTGTGTGTTGTAGCAAGTGTTCTGAGATAGAGGCAGTTATTCTGTGTGTCGAGGTTTCTGAGACACAGGTAATCATCTAGTGTGTTTTATGAGACTCAGGTGCTTGTAATTTTTGTGTCACTAAGTGTTCTGGGACAGGAGTACTGATTCTTTGTGTGTTGCAGCAAGTGTCGTGGATCAGGAAGCGGGACCTTCACGTTATGAGTTCTGGCATGGTTGTCTTCGCCTCCGACCAGCGCTTCCAGGTATGTTTCACCCATGGTGGGGGCCTGATGGTGCGGGAATGCTGGTGGGGAGGGGGGAATAGGAGAAACAATGATAAGATGGAGGGTGAGATAAGGAGAGAGGGAAGGAAAAGGGGTATGTTCGGTTGTGAATCAATGTTGTGTGTGGGTGAGAAAGCCTATTTACAATTACCTTTTTTGCATTATACATTTCGTGATTACCTATTTTTTTATACATTTGTGATCAGGTATTTGTTGTAGCAGAAAATATATGCTCATGGTGTTTATGTATATATGCTAGTATTTTTGCGTGCTTATATGATCGTGCGTGAAGAGAGAGAGAGAGAGAGAGAGAGAGCGAATGTGTACAAGTACACTGGACAAAATGGGGAAAGGTATATTGCAGACTATATGGTCCACATCGAAGTTATCTACACAGTGTAGAACTGGAAGACCGCAGCGTGGCTGCCTCTAATTGTCTAGGTAAGTGAAACAAGGATAGTGTAGCAGAAGGCTCTCTCCTTACACTCCACTTCCTACGGGCGCACTTCCTGTTTGAAAAAATGGATGAAGAAATAACCATACATTGTCATTTAAGTGAGAAAGTAGATATTTAATTATAACTTTAACCACTGAAAGTACTACTACTGCTACCACCACTACTAATACTATCACCATCACCGCCAACAGTACTATGCCCTGGGTGATTCGTGGTAAATCGCATCATCTTTCAAGTTGTTCCTGAATTAATATCAGATATACATTTGCCACAGATAGTCACAATAACGCAATTAGTCAACCACAGCATTGTATCTAATCGACCATTACATTGTATAGAGATGAATATTTTGGTTCAAAGTGCTTATCCAACCAGTTAGTAAAACTATTGAATTAGTGTAGCAGTTGCAACCTCAGAGGGAACTCTGTTCCAGTGATCCTCACCTCGGAAGAAAACAAAGTTACAGGACAAGCTTTCGCTGAGATAATATTTTGCTCTGTAAGAGCTTTATGAAGTAATGAATTAATGAAGCTCTACACAGAGTGAAACGCTGTTCCCACTAAAAGCTTATTCTGCGGCTTGTATTATTTCTTCACTAATATCGGCAGTACGCCGTTTGAATATTTATGTACCTCGACCAACAACTGTGTCGCCCCTCTTGCCTCGGAGTTTTATGCCATTTGTTTTATGTTGCATGATTTTTTTTCACTTCAAAGTGTAAATTAATCATTTTACCCTTTTTGCCTTCCTGCCTAACATCCTTCAGGCCTTCCAGCATCATTAGTGTCTCACCTATGTGGTCTATTACAGGTGATCCACCCAGACAAGTCAGAGAACTGGACGCTGCAAATCAGATTCGCTCAGCTGAGAGATGCTGGAGTCTACGAGTGTCAGGTCAACACTGAACCCAAGATGTACATGTCTTACGCCCTTAGTGTTGTCGGTGAGTTCTTTTTTTTTTACCGGTATTAGATACACCTGCAATGAAGAAAGACGCTGCAGAACCAGCTTTTATTGGATGAGGTTTAGTTAGGGATAGATTCTAAACTTGACTGGTCCCGACGATAAGCTTTGTTCACTAACTGTATTGCCAAGGGAGTGGCCATTTGACAACTTCCCTGGTTTTGCACTATGGCGTTGGATATTGAAATGACAGCGGCTTCTAAGCATTTTATCTTACATCTCTCGCTTTACCATTGCGTTAAAAGATTTGAATGCCTGTGTTGGATGCAAGCACTGTTAAAGTTGTCAGTCCTGGTGACGTGTTTGTGTTCAAACACGTTCTCAGGTTTTTGGTTTCCTCCCGTATATATTTTATCTCATCTTCTACATGGAATTTCATAAACACCGGAACTTTAGTCGTGACTGTTGCTTTTGTTCCAGTGTTACGTAAGTTCCCATATCGTGGATGAGGTGACGATAACTAATGTTGGCCAGGGTTAGCATTTTTAAGATACTGCTTGTAGCGTTACTAGCAGAGGAAAACTAGGTATCTGTCTATGTGAGTGATGGTTTTGGGTACATAAATAATGTTTGCAATTTTCCTTTTGCAGTTTTGAACGAACGAAAAATCCAGGAAAATACAATATTTTATGTTTTTTGATGTCACATTCTTCTAGGAATTCTGGGCTATAAATTCTTTACGCAGCATTAAGACGTGATGTGACCAGTAGAGAGATCGTTCCTCCCAGCTGGCTTGGAATTAGCTGATGTACAGTATGGATAGGAACATAAACAAATGGCAATGTATTGTCTACGTAGCAATCTGGCGCGAACTGGAATGATAGTTCGATATTATTTAAGTTGTAGTAACAGCATTGACATCAGGTTCAGTATTTTTTCCTCTCTTGCAGCCCTTTCATACAAGTTTTTTTTTTTCCTGACGAAGGCGTTTTGGAGTGGAGGGTAGAAAGAGAGGGGTGGGAGGAAGGTAGGGAGTATGTGGAGGGTTGGTAGGGAGTGAAGAATAGAATGGTAAGGAGGGAGGAAAGGGAAAGTAGAGAGTATTCTGCAGTCTTAATTTTTCCACAACCAATTTAAGAATTTTCCTTGATTTATATACCCGTTTCTCTCTCTCTCTCTCTCTCTCTCTCTCTCTCTCTCTCTCTCTCTCTCTCTCTCTCTCTCTCTCTGTTGAAAGAAAAGCAAGAGCCCCAACTCTTTATTGCCCCATGTCAAAAAAACTGGGAGATGAAAGAGAAGAGAAAGTGTGAAAGGAAAAACTCTTGATTAAGTTCTTATCTGCTCTCAGATAGCTTACGTGCGTGGCAGCTCTCACACAAACATTTTACAAGAGTGGATGGATTAAGTAGAGTGGATATCTGCAGACTAATAATTATCCTTATTAAATCTCACTTGTGTCGTAAGATTATTGTATTCGGGGTAAGCTCTACACCTATGAAAGCCATACAAAGGAATGAGAAGTAATCAAGTTTGATCTAAGGAAGGGTAAGGTAGCTTGTATTCTTTTGATCAATAGTGCTTCATTTTCTAGTAGGAAGTCACAATGAACCATAAACTTATTTTCATAGGGAAGAACTAAACAATTAGAGATTATATAGCGCCTTGAGAAAGGGAGGCAGTCAGTTTTCACACGAGGGAGGGAAAGACAGCTCATACGTCTTGAACAAAAAGATCTTCGTCAGCATCAAGACTTCCCATTTGAATGGATATGCACAGTAATCTGCTCTTCAATTTAACTGATCCACTTTAGGGTAACCTGTGATTTATCCTGATATAATGCAATTTATCATCATATGTTGTGTTGGGAGTTTGTATTTAAAAAGTCGCGCTAATACCACTTGACGGTCAAGCTGCCAAAAACTGAGTTTGGACTAGCGAAGATGATTTTTCTGGGCGATGTTATTAGCGAAGGCGAAGTGTCGCATGCTGCAGCAAAAGTAAAAGCTATTCGTGACATCAAAGTGCTTACTACTAGAAAAGATGTGATCAATTTTGGGGGGCAGAGTTTTATCAACAAATTTCTTTTTTTGGTGGAATTTCTCGCATGTTAGCAAGGTTAATTACCAGATGAACTACAAGTTTTCGAACGTCTTTCAGTAGATTGCTGATCTATACTTCGATACTGCAGAGCCCCAGTTTTAGCGCACCCTTCGTAATGCATGACACAACCCGCACTTAGACTGAAACTTATGACAACGTTTCGATCCGACTTGGACCATTAACTAGCCACAGTTGCTAGTTAATGGTCCAAGTCGGACCGAAACGTTGTCATAAGTTTTAGACTCATAAGTGAGGCTTATTTACGTTTTGTTCCAGTCAAGAAATTGTGCATATTTTATTCTTCATAGTGTATGTGGACGCTAGTGAGGTGAGAACTGGCGGCGGCGGCGGTCTCGAAAACTCAAAGAGGCAGTTGTTTCATACCCTGTATGTTTTTATTCCTCCAAGCTGGAGAAACATGGAGACAATCACAGACCGTTAAATGAGGCGCTGGCTATGATATTAACAACTGAAACACGGAGATTTACCTGGGCACGTCACCTCATCCAGCTCCAGTATACTCGGGTCATAACTCAATCATAATTTTTCACAGTACAAAAAATACATGATTGACGCTATGGGCTGTCAGTATTAAGTCAATTAACAATCCCCTGCATCACATCAAGGATGAGCACATCCTACTTGCTGACACGTTATCCAAATTACTTGTAAATGTATAACAGTTTATATCAAGAAATGTTTCGTGTGTATAGCATCATATTTTAGAAATAAATTTATTCTGAATAAATTTCTTAGGGGTCGTGAGCGCCATAATATGCATGCCACTACCCAATAACCAACACTCTCTATATTATTATTTTATGGAGAGTAAAGTAGAACATTAAAGTTAAAATATTCTTGGTAGTTTAAAGTCTGGCCGCCTACCATCTTGTTCTGGTAGCCACAGATAACTTATCTACCAGGATTATCGCCACATCGACCATCTCCCAACACGTTGTACGTGAATGGTATACAATAACGACAAGATGAAAATTAGACACATATGCAACGTCTACATTAAAGATACCCAGATGTTGCATGTGTATAATTTTCATCTCCCAACAAGGTAGGATGGCCCAAAATAAATGAAACTTTCACCATCATTCATTCAACAGCTGTCTTGCCAAAAAGTCCTCTGACAACACAGTTCAGATTACACTCAGAGCAGGAATTATTTTATTTGACGCCCTTAAAATTAAACCCTTTTTCGAATTTTAGAAGGTGGTGTGTCGCAAGAGAGGCGCTAAAACTAATAACCAGGTTGTCCATGAAACAGGATCCTGGTGGCAACAGGAAACAATGACTGCCTGATTGTTAGAACACGTGTGCACAATATGCACGTGGTGTTACGGGTGTTACGTACACCGTATCATATACGACTCACGCAGTAACACGACGCATACCTCAGCGTAACGTGATATACACCTCACACTCAAAGTTAATGTACACCCTATACATATAACATGAGCATCCCACGACCGTAAAATGATGTACACGCCACTACATGTTAGGTAAGACACATATGCAACAGTTAGGTATCTTTATACCGAAACGTTTCGCCTACACAGTAGGCTTCTTCAGTCGAGTACAAAAAAGTTGGTAGAAGCAGAAGAGATGTGAAGACGATGTAATCAGTCCATCACCCTTGAAGACTTAGTGATGTACTCATTACATCGTCTCCTGATTCTAGAAGCCTATTGTGTGGGCGAAACGTTGCGAAATAATGATACCTAACTGTTGCATATGTGTCTTACCTAACAACCTGTCGGTATTTTATACCATTTTTAATATTCACTCCACTAGATGGCCGATGGAAATCCGTCTACAGTGGCAAGAGAAGCCCCCCCCCCCAGTGGTCTTAAACAGGAATCTAATTATTAGTAATTTATTCATGGGGAAAGCTAAATCCTGCAGTGTTATATAGGTCTTAAGGAATGTTAGGTAATCAGGTTTGATCCTAGGAAGGAGAGGGTAACTAATTCCTTGGATAAAGGGTCCTTTACCAGTATGAAGGAGTTTCCCCTTGAAAGTACCACTGGCTAGAGCCTAGTGTTTGTGGTTAATTAGTTCCCAAACGTTAGGTACCATTAGTTATACTTTACTAACTAGGAAAATAGGAAAATGAATGCATCTGTATGTTTATGTACCTATGTGTGTACATGTACGTGTATGTACCTGTGTGTACATCCACGTGTATGTACCTGTACGTGTATGTACCTGTGTGTGTACATGTACGTGTATGTACCTATGAGTGTACTTGTAAGTGTATGTACCTGTGTGCGTACATGTACGTGTATGTATATGTGTGTACATGTACGTACCTGTGTGTACATGTACCAGTATGTACATGTACCTGTGTGTGTACATGTACCTGTATGTGTACATGTACCTGTATGTGTACATGTACATGTATGTACATGTACCTATGTGTGTGTGCGTACCTGGGAGCACCTACATACACCTGTTCCCGTGTACCTGTACCTACGTACTCATTGATTAGTATTTGTGGGGGTCGAGGCTCAGCTCCTGGCCCCACCTTCTAGGCTACTTTGATCGGCATCACGAATTTAAGGCTTCTTGGGCTTTATCATATCTACTCCTGAAGCTGTGTACTGAGTTTGCCTCCGACACTGACTAGTGTACATGTACTTATGAGTCCTTTTATTCTCTGTGTACCTGAAGCTGTGTGAACTTTTAAATATGTGTACCATTAACTGTGTGTAGATGTAGGTGTGTGTAGATGTAGGTGTGTGTAGATGTAGGTGTGTGTAGATGTAGGTGTGTGTAGATGTAGGTGTGTGTAGATGTAGGTGTGTGTAGATGTAGGTGTGTGTAGATGTAGGTGTGTGTAGATGTAGGTGTGTGTAGATGTAGGTGTGTGTAGATGTAGGTGTGTGTAGATGTAGGTGTGTGTAGATGTAGGTGTGTGTAGATGTAGGTGTGTGTAGATGTAGGTGTGTGTAGATGTAGGTGTGTGTACATGTAGGTGTGTGTAGATGTAGGTGTGTGTACATGTAGGTGTGTGTACATGTAGCTGTGTGTACCTGCACAGTTCTAACAAATAAAATAGCTGGAAACGTTGCTGACAAAAATAAATCTGAATTAACATTAATCTTCTATAATTCCATTGATTTTTTTTATCAAGTGAACAAAAGTTAAGGCAACTTACGTTGCCAGTTCCCACTTCGCCTTCAACTCGCTGCATTAAGTTTTCATGGTGTGTTTTTTCCTCACAGTCCTCATTAACAAATTAAATTTTTACCTGAGGGGAAAATTTCGTAAAAGGAATATTACGTTTGTAATTTATTCTGTGTGTGATTGCATGAGTGAGGTGTGTGTGTGTGTGTGTGTGTGTGTGTGTGTACTCACCTAACTGTGGTTGCATGGGTCTAGTTAAAGCTCCTGGCTTTGTGTGTTAGTTGTGTGTGTGTGTGCGCGTGTTTGTGTGCATGCGTGCGTTTACTTGTTTCACCTATATGATTGTACAGGTTGAGCCTCGGTTCCTGGCCCTGACTCTTACCTAGTTGCTTGCTGGGTTTACTCAGTCCTAGCTTCTTGGGCGGCTCTGTCATATCTATTATAAAAACTGTGTAGAAACTGCTTCCACTACTTCACATCATTCTACTTTCTGACCATCGTGAGGCTGAAGAAATACTTCCTGACATTCCCGCGACTAAAGTGTGTCTTTACCTTCCAACTGTGCCCTCGTGTGCCAGTTTCCTGCCTCTCGAACAGTCTGTCCTTGTTCATCCTATCATATCCTCTGAGCATTTAAATGTCATAATCCGCTGGTTATTTTATCTTCAAATGTCATAAAATTCAGTTTGTTTCGCTTCTCCATATACTGTCTCGTTGTAAATCTCTCAACTCTGTTAGGCGATAGTTCCATGCTGCTGCTGTATACTCGAAGATGGGCCTTACCTACGTCGAATATAGGATCGTGAATTACTCAATGTTGAGATTCCTAAAAGCCTTCTGTGCAGAGGTTATTCGGTTGATTTGTGCCTTTGGTAATATGCTTGGCACTATGCTCACCCCTGGTCTTCCTTTTCTTACTGTTTCCTCGCATTTGTTGGGGTGGTGCGTGTGCGTGTGCGTGCGTGTGCGTGTGTTAGTTACCATTTTGTCCTAGGCACATGTCGATTAGACACTAGACCTGTTGTATGAGCGTGCGTGTATGTGTACGTGTATGTGTATGTACGTGTATGTGTGTGTACGTGTATGTGTGTGTACGTGTATGTGTGTGTGTGTGTACGTACTCACCTATTTGTCGTTGCAGGAGTCGAGACTCAGCTGCTGGCCCGTGTGTACGTGTGTGTGTGTGTACGTACTCACCTATTTACACTCACCTATTTGTGGTTGCAGGGGTCGAGACTTAGCTCCTGGCCCCGCCTCTTCACTGACCGCTACTAGGTCCTCTCTCTCCCTGCTACATGAGCTTTATCATACCTCGTCTTAAAGCTATGTATGGTTCCTGCCTCCACTACATCACTTTCTAGACTATTCCACTTCCTGACAACTCTATGACTGAAGAAATACTTCCTAACATCCCTTTGACTCGTCTGAGTCTTCAACTTCCAATTGTGACCCCTTGTTTCTGTGTCCCCTCTCTGGAACATCCTGTCTCTGTCCACCTTATCTATTCCACGCAGTATTTTGTATGTCGTTATCATGTCTCCCCTAACCCTCTTATCCTCCAGTGTCGTCAGGCCGATTTCCCTTAACCTTTCTTCATAGGAGATTTCCTTTAGCTCCGGAACTAACCTTGTTGCAAACCTTTGCACCTTCTCTTATTTCTTGACCAAGTGTGGGTTCCAAACTGGTGCTGCATACTCCAATATGGGCCTGACGTACACAGTGTACAGTGTCTTGAACGATTCCTTACTAAGGTATCGGAACGCTATTCTCAGGTTTGCCAGGCGCCCATATGCTGCACCAGTTATCTGGTTGATGTGTGCTTCCGGAGACGTGCTCGGTGTTATACTCACCCCAAGATCTTTCTCCTTGAGTGAGGTTTGCAGTCTTTGGCCACCTAGCCTATACTCTGTCTGTGGTCTTCTTTGCCCTTCCCCGATCTTCATGACTTTGCATTTAGCGGGGTTGAACGCGAGAAGCCAGTTGCTGGACCACGTGTCCAGCCTGTCCAGGTCTCTTTGTAGTCTTGCCTGATCCTCGTCTGATTTAATTCTCTTCATTAACGTCACATCATCTGCGAACAGGGACACTTCTGAGTCTATCCCTTCCATCATGTCATTCACGTATACCAAAAATAGCACTGGTCCTAGGACTGACCCTTGTGGGACCCCGCTCGTCACAGGCGCCCACTGTGATACCTCATCACGTACCATGACTCGTTGTTGCCTCCCTGTCAGGTATTCTCTGATCCATTGCAGTGCCCTTCCTGTTATACGTGCCTGATCCTCTAGCTTCTGCACTAATCTCTTGTGAGGAACTGTATCGAAGGCCTTGCAGTCCAAGAAAATGCAGTCAACCCACCCTTCTCTCTCGTGTCTTACCTCTGTTACCTGGTCATAAAACTCCAGGTTTGTGACACAGGATTTGCCTTCCCTGAATCCGTGCTGGTTGTCATTTATAATCTTGTTTCGTTCCAGGTGCTCTACCACTCTCCTCCTGATAATCTTCTCCATGACATTGCATACCATACATGTCAGTGACACTGGTCTATAGTTGCTGTCTTCCATACCTCAGATAGTTGCCCAGTTTCGAGTGATGTGTTGAAGATCGTGTGTACTCACCTGTGTGTATATGTGTATGTGTGTACTCACCTAGTTGTGGTTCCAGGGGTCGATTCATAGCTCCTGGCCCCGCCTCTTCACTGGCCGCTACTGGGTCTCTCTCCCTTCGCCATGAGCCTTATCATACCTCTTCTTAAAGCTATGAATGGATCCTGCCTCCACTACATCGCTTCCCAAGCTATTCCACTTCCTGACCACTCTGTGACTGAAGAAATACTTCCTAACATCCCTGTGATTCATCTGAGTCTTCAACTTCCAGCTGTGCCCCCTTGTTGCTGTGTCCCATCTCTGGAACATTCTGTCTCTGTCCACCTTGTCAATTCCTCTCATTATTTTATATGTCGTTATCATGTCCCCCCTTACTCTCCTGTCCTCCAATGTCGTCAGGTCGATTTCCCTTAACCTCTCCTCGTAGGACATACCCCTTAGCTCCGGGACTAGTCGTGTTGCAAACCTTTGCATTTTCTCTAGTTTCTTTATGTGCTTGGCTAGGTGTGGGTTCCAAACTGGTGCTGCGTACTCCAGTATGGGCCAACGTACACAGTGTGCAGGGTTCTGTGTGTGTGTGTGTGTGCGTCTGTTTCTGTGTGCGCGTTTGTGAAAGTGTATAAAATATTAATCTACCAAATAACAAATGTTCTAAATTATTTATTCAGTTGAAGCCAGAATAACGTGTATACAATAAACAGTAAAACACAAATTAATAAAACTTTCCTCTAAGTTTTTTATTAAACTTTTTCTTCAGTTGCTTAATTATTGATATTTCTCCTCCTTAGCTGTTTATTGATGTTTCAACTCATTATTTATTTATTAACTCTAGAGAATTAATTCATTAATTTTGTGGATGTGATTTACTGCCAAACATGAACTTAATATCGTAGATAATCAGGGCGGTAAATTTTCCCTGTCCTGGGCCAATTAAAGCACCTCAATACGTTAACCCCCACCAACACCCCCCTCAATCTCCCCCTCCCCTACCCCGACCTTAATTCCCCCCTTATCCTGCTCCCTCCCTCTTCCCCATTTAATTCCCCAACACAAAAAATATGTAAACCTCGCCAGCGATGCAAAATAAAATCAGTGTTGTATACTACACTAAACTTTTCACCTCTGTTGTTTTACCTCCACTTTCCCTCTTCAAAATCAACTTTTCCGAATTCTACTCCACCTCTTCCTCTTAATCCACTTGCTTCTACTCCTACGCCACCACCTCCTTCCTACTCTTGCTCCTGCGCCTCCTACTCAACTTCCTCCTCCTGTTCCACTTCCACCTACTTTTCCACCTCTTCCTCCTCCTCCTCCTCCTTCCCCTCCTCCTCCACCTCCAGGAGAGAAATGGTGTAAAACATCTACATGGTGGAAAATAGAGGTACAACTGTATAGGAAATCCCTTAGTGAAAACGTTTCGCCCGCACAATGTGCTTCATGCTACATTTCTCTCTTTCCATCTCTTGCTACTCCGCCAATTCCTATTCCTAATTCTGAATATGAAAAAAAAAATATTACCTTCAAAAAAAATCTGATCAAACAATTACCAATTGGTATTCCTTTACTTCCATATTTGTATAGTTGGATTAAAAAACCACAAACTCAATACTAGTGGCAGAGCTACAATCAACAAATGTGGATCCCTGCGTGAAGGCTACCTTGAAGCTCTGTGAAGGTTACCTTGAAGCTCTGTGAAGGCTACCTTGAAGCTCTGTGAAGGTTACCTTGAAGCTCTGTGAAGGCTACCTTGAAGCTCTGTGAAGGCTACCTTGAAGCTCTGTGAAGGCTACCGTGAAGCTCTGTGAAGGCTCCTTGAAGCTCTGTGAAGGCTACCTGTGAACTGAAGCTCTGTGAAGGCTACCTTGAAGCTCTGTGAAGGCTACCTTGAAGCTCTGTGAAGGCTACCTTGAAGCTCTGTGAAGGCTACCTTGAAGCTCTGTGAAGGCTACCTTGAAGCTCTGTGAAGGCTACCGTGAAGCTCTGTGAAGGCTACCTTGAAGCTCTGTGAAGGCTACCTTGAAGCTCTGTGAAGGCTACCGTGAAGCTCTGTGAAGGGCTCCTCACCTAGAGTATTTGAACTGCTGTTCTCTTCCTTGGATAAAACCTGATTGCTACCCACCCTTCATGCTCCCAATGTCCTGTACTACCCATACGGATTTAGCGTTTCCTCGCAAATATAATAGTGGATGTGGATTAAGCTTCATAAATATCTTAAATATCTTAAATATGTTTACCCTCGTTGGTGTAATTTTTTCATCTCACATCAGAAATAAATACAAACTGACAAGCAACAAATGTATATTCAACAACTATAAAGATTTCCACATGTTGCACGTGTCTTACTTATTAAATTGCAAACCATCAATAACATCGTTTGTTTTTGCCAAATAAGCAAAGAATTTACTTGTAGGGATAAACACGTTTAATTAAATATGCTCAATTATCAAATGGAACATTTCAACATATTTTTCAGTGAATCATTTTAACATTTGAGTGGAAGCTTTTCCCGGTTTGATCGGCAGAAGGCGAGGCCTCTCGTTTTTACTAATATATTTATGAACCAAATGATTATTGAACTGTGTTCAATTAAAGTCATCGGGAGAAACCGATTAAAATGAATTAGGAATGTTTCACAAGTAACCTAGTTCATACCTGGAGTTTACCTGGAGAGAATTCCAGGGGTCAACGCCCCTGCGGCCCGGTCTGTGACCAGGCCTTACAGTTTGAAAAAAGAACTAAGTTGTTTTATTTGTCGTTGCGATTATTGACAAAATTAGAATCAGATGAAACAGTAACAGATGGATGTGAAACTGTGTTTAAAGCGACACGTTATTTACACCGAAATGTTGTTGAAATAAATAGCAGATACATGCAACTTGTGTCTGTCTTCATAATGAGTCACTCGGCGCTGTAGGAGTGGTGGGAGATAACTAGGTTTGATCCGAAGCGGAGGGTTCTTCTATTTCCTAGGATCAAGAGCCTTTCACTAGCATCCATGCACCTCCCTTGAAGAGGTTGCCACTGAGAGAAATGTACACATGCCAATTAAGACAATTACAAATTTGATCTGCACTTAGAATATGTTCCAAGAAGTTTTAAGCTACTTCCTAAAAGGAGTTGACGAACTTTATTTATTCCTGTGTTATTTTATATATATATATATATATATATATATATATATATATATATATATATATATATATATATATATATATATATATATATATATATATATATATACATATATATATATATATATATACAAAGGGGCGTCCCTGTCTTACGAATTTACTAACTTTTTTCACTAAGGTATTTGAGGAGGTAGATCATGGTATTGAATATGATATTGTGTATATGGACTTCAGTAAGGCTTTCGATAGAGTTCAACATCAGAGGCTATAGAGGAAACGGAATAGGAGAATTTTTTTCCTGGGTAGAGGCATGGTTGACAAATAGGCAGCAGAGTGTTTGCATAAATGGGGAGAAATCAGAATGGGGACACGTCACAAGCGATGTTCCACAGGGGTCAGTGCTGTGCCCCTTCTTGTTCACAATTTACATAAACGACAAGGATGAGGGAATAAATAGCGATATAAGCAAATTTGCTGATGACACCAAAATAGGCCGTCCAATTCATTCTAACGAAGACATTAGAGCACTCCAGGATGATTTGAATAGACTGATGAAATGGTCGGGGAAGTGGCAGATGCGGTTAAATAATGTAGGTCTTATATTACTGACTGCGAAAAGGATTTAGGAGTTCTGGTTATCAGTAATCTAAAACCAAGACAACAGTAAGTTTTCACAATAAAGCTATCAGAATCTTTGGCTTCATATCAAGAAGTATAAATAATAGAAGTCTTCAGGTTATTCTTCAACTCTATATATCTTTGGTTAGGCCTCATTTAGATTATGCTGCACAGTTCTGGTCACCGTATTACAGAATGGATATAAATGCACTGGAAAACGTACAAAGGAGGATGACAAAGTTGATCTTATGTATCAGAAATCTTCCCTCTGAGGACAGACTGAGGGCCCTGAATCTGCACTCTCTAGAAAGGCGTAGAATTAGGGGGGATATGATTGAGGTGTATAAATGGAAAACAGGAATAAATAAAGGGGATATAAATAGCGTGCTAAGAATATCTAGCCTAGGCAGGACTCGCAGCAATGGCTTTAAGCTGGAAAAAAATCAGATTCAGGAAGGATATAGGAAAGCACTGGTTTGGTAATAGAGTTGTGGATGAGTGGAACAAACTCCCGAGTACCGTCATAGAAGTTAAGACGTTGTGTAGTTTTAAAAATAGGTTAGATAAATACATGAGTGGGTGTGGGTGGGTGTGAGTTAGACCTGACTAGCTTGCGCTACTAGGTCAGTTGCCGTGCTCCTTAAGTGAATGTGATCTGACCTCACTAGCTTAGGGCAATGGCTTAAGCCGGTAGGAGAATTGGATCTGCCTCGCATGGGCCAGTAGGCCTGCTGCAATATTCTTTCTTATGTTCTTATGTTATTTTGAACTCATTTAAAATTATGTCTTTTCTAAAATTTTCTCTTATGCGTTTAAAGACATATTTTTTTCATTTATGATAATGTAAAAATTAATAATTTTGTACCAAAAGAAACTTAGAAAACTTACCTAACCTTAGATAAGTTTACAATAATTTAATAATAAACAAACACAACGAAATATATTTTTTATTAGGTTTAGAATGATTTTTGAGAAATTATTGCATACACAAATTTTCGCTTGCCTTGTTAGGCAAGAAGACCGTTGGTATTTAAGCCAAAATCGCAAGTTTTACCTATTCGGCACGGCAATATATATATATATATATATATATATATATATATATATATATATATATATATATATATATATACAAATACATACACGCACAATATAAATTACTAATGAAAAACGTTTTTCAGAGTCGCGTGCCACTATCATCGGACCTGAATATGTAAAGGCAGGCAGCACCATCAACCTGACCTGCATCATCAACCAGGTGAACATGCAAGGTGGGTCAGCCAGCCAGGTAACCATTAACGCTCCATAAACACACAAGTATGGTATGGTAACGGAAGGGTAACAGTAATGGTATACAATGCCGACAAGTGATAAATAAGATACATGCAGCACTTGTCTTTACCATTTCAGTACAGAGGTATGTGAAGGTGTTAAATTTGGAGAAAACATTAGGCTGAGATTGTCGAAGACTGAGGGACTGATTACCTCGTCTTCTACCTCCTGTTGCTGCACCATCAAATAACCTCTGTATTGAACTGATAAATACACTGGTCGACGAAAAGTCTTCACAATATTTCCAGATGCTTCACAGAAGTCTTATTTATCAACATAAGCATGGGAATCAGCTGGCAAGGGAGAGTCAATGGTGGGCAGCTATCCGCTACTCCTGGAACATATCTGTGTTGGAAGGAAAAAACATAAGTTAGATAGCTTGTTGATTCCTTTACCCCCATTTTCCTGGAAAACCTGATCTCCCTCGGAAAAAGGTCCAGTGGATGCGAATACATTCAAGGATACGTAATCCAAAAGCCAGATATAACCAAGTCAAATAACAGATTTCGAGGATTGAAGAGGGTCTCAGAATAAATAAATAAATAAATAAATAATATATATATATATATATATATATATATATATATATATATATATATATATATATATATATATATATATATATATCCTAGGTAGTAGGTTGGTAGAGAGCAACCGCCCAGGAAGGTACTACCGTCCTGCCAAGTGAGTGTAAAACGAAAGCCTGTAATTGTTTTACATGATGGTAAGATTGCTGGTGTCTTTTTCTGTCTCATAAACATGCAAGATTTCAGGTATGTCTTGTTACTTCTACTTACACTTAGGTCACACTACACATTCATGTGCAAGCATATATATACACACCCCTCTGGGTTTTCTTCTATTTTCTTACTAGTTCTTGTTCTTATTTCCTCTTATCTCCATGGGGAAGTGGAACAGAATTCTTCCTCCGTAAGCCATGCGTGTCGTAAGAGTCGACTAAAATGCCGGGAGCAAGGGGCTAGTAAGCCCTTCTCCTGTATACATTACTAAAGTTAAAAGAGAAACTTTTGTTTTCTCTTTGGGTCACTCCGCATTAGTGGGAAACGGCCGATTTTTGAAAGAAAGAATATATATATATATATATATATATATATATATATATATATATATATATATATATATATATATATATATATATATATGGAAATATGAAAAACCTGAATGCTTTTATGAGTTTACACACACTCACTCACTCACACACTCACACACACACGTACACACACACACACGTACACACGCACACACTCACACGTACACATACACACACACACGCACGCATATACAACAGGCCTAGTGTCTAATCGACATGTGCCTAGGACAAAATGTTAACTAACACACACACACAACAGTCCTAGTGTCTAATCGACATGTGCCTTGGACAAAATGGTAACTAACACACACACACACACACACACAACAGGCCTAATGTCTAATCGACATGTGCCTTGGACAAAATGGTAACTAACACACACACACTTCAGGGTAATGAGATGAAGAGGCAGGAGAAACATATTTCTTATGCTAAACACTGAGATGATACCTCACTCAAAGAAGGTGACAACTCACCAGGTGAGGTGCCACCTCAAATTTGAGTCCAGGTGAACGAAAATTCACGACGGTCTAACCCACGAGACCACCCAATCATACAAAGATCACGCACCCAGCAGAGCTAGGTGTTTTACCGTGATCCGAGGACATACGATGGTGTGGGTGCCTCAGAGCTAATTTCATTCTACTCCCTGTTTGGTGTACTAGCCTCCACAAGCAGTTCATATATATTATTGTAACCACGAACGAGTGGTGTTTAATCAATAACAACATTGTGACTAGCCGAGGACTCGAACCTGTGTCGTTTTAGCCTGCCTCATGGTGAACGAAAATTCAAGACGCTCCAACCACTCGTTCGTGGTTATAATAATATATATATATACTGCTTGTGGAAGCTAGTACACCAAATGGGGAGTAGAATGAAATTAGGTCTGAGGCACCCACACCATCGTATGTCATCGGATCACGCTAAAACACCTAGCTCTGCTGGGTGCGTGATATTTGTAGGACTGGGTGGTCCCGTGGGTTGGAGCGTCGTGAATTTTCTCTCGCCATGAGGCGAGCTAAAACGACACGGGTTCGAGTCCTTGGCTAGTCGCAGTGTTAATATATATATATTAGAAATACTGTCATATATAAACATGTCTGCAAGATACAGACATTTTAGAATTTAGAGAGAGAGAGAGAGAGAGAGAGAGAGAGAGAGAGGAACCACTCACACCAGTACCTACTTACATACAGACATTAATACCAACTCTTTAGATCCTCACGGCAGTCCTCCGTGCTCTGCAGGACTAGTGTACTGGTACCACAACCGAGATATCTTGGATTACGAGGGACCTGTGAGGATCAGCACGAGGGAGGAGCAGGAGGCCACCACCTCACACCTGACCATCAAGGAGGCTTCACCTAAGGACTCCGGCAACTACACCTGCTGACCCACGTCTGCACACCCGGCCTCAGTCGTCATCAATGTCGTTGAAGGTAAGGATGGCCTGCGGGTTGCAGGTAGCAACAGCCTGGATAATCATATGTTCAACGATGAAGTTTGGTCATAATCTAAGTTGAAGGGTAGTAAGGTGGGTGAGCATGTATGGACGAACGGTTGCAAGTATTCCTAAATTGATAATGTATGGAGGAATGATTTCAGGTATTTCTAGATTGTTTATGGAGGAATGTTTTCAAATGAGAGAGAGAGCGCGCAGCATGTGACGTATTAAGTGAAGGATCGCCGCTCCTTCCAGTAAAAGCATTATTTTTTTATAATTATTCAAAACATGGGAAAACGCTAAGCCTTTAATGATCCTTCAGACTGACACTTCAAAAATAAATGAATAAGGAGCTAAATCAAAATTATCCTAAGCACCATGTTTATTCACTTTTCTTAAATGGCTATGTTATCCTCAGTAAGTAAATGCGCGGTATTAGTAGGAAGCATTTTACTGAAGATGTTTAAATATACCAAGCGTCTACATACCACAAAAAAAAGGCAGACGTGTAATTTTTTATTTAATGGTTTGTGTTAGCCTTTTTTAGATTTTCTCATATAGCTATCATCAAAATATAATATACAACATTATTATAATTATTCACAGATAACCCGAAAATAGGAGACACACTAATAACGACGTTTCAGTCCGACTTAGACCATTAACTAGCCAATTAACTGGTTAATGGTCCAAGTCGGACCAAAACGTCGTCATAAGTTCGTGCGGGTTATGTACAGTCGCGTTACACAGCCTAGGGGAGGCTATGAGGTTGGATCAGAGTAGCTATAATGCCTCGGATCAAGAGCCCTTCCCCTTGCTCCCAATAAAGGGTATAATTGCAAAAGACCAATACAACGCTGAGTCGAGACAATTTTATATTGTAACATAACTTTGATCTTTAAATTCCAAGCTTTTCAAAAAAAAAAATTTTTTATTTTAATCTTTATTTCTATAATTACATCATAAAACAATTACAGACGTGGTTGACTTCACTGACATACTATATAGAAAGCTGCTGGCACCGTGAGTTTCCCTGTCTCCTTACATCACGTTTATTTTTTTCCCTATAATCTACTTTGTCCATAATTACTGTCTCATTTGCTTTGTCTGCTTTCGTAAGGTGAAGTCCAGGATCTTTCCTTAATTCATGGTATAACTTAACAAAATTTAAGGACAATTGTGTTGCAGAGGTGTGAGCAAAGCTCACACCTCTGCAACACGTATTATTAGAAAACCGGGGAACTGACGTGCCCCTTAGTCCCTCGTGTCTCCCAGGATGCCACCCACAACAATCGGCTAACACACAAGTACCTACTTACTGTTAGGTGAATAGGGGCAGCAAGTGTAAAAAAAAAAAAACCATGCACAACGTAATACCTTGCCGGGGATCGATCCTGGACCTTCAGTATTTAAGCTGAGGACTCTACCAACTAAGCCACAAACACCCAAATGCGCAGACCTAATATACATTGTACTTTAGCTATACACATGAACTTAGGGATATATGCTAAGATACTAATGAATGTTGATTAGTATTAATTGATGATATATTCATGGAATACACACAGTTCTGATTTTAAATTTATTGATATTATTTATTGTCACTTTCTCCAAAACACTTACCGTCCCTCGAGGGAGGTGCCTTAATGTCCATAGTGGCTCCTGATTCATTAAATCTGACTCTTCCTTCCTTTTCTTGGATAAAACCTGATTTCTTCGATTCCCTTTAGTGGTTTTAGCGTTCCCCGTGAATGTAATGATAATAATGCAGAGGACTTGCAAGGAGCTGTGCTCTTGAGAACAGCTTTAAACACTAGCAACAATCTTGGCATCTCTAAATACATCGAGATATCAACACAGTGCTTGGTGGTGTTGCCTCGGGAGGCTTGCTGCACAGTGGTGCCCAGAGCTCATTCTAGTTTTTCATCCATCACTTGGTAAAGTTCTGTAACAGGTTTCCTCACTTACTATAGTAACGTTGATAACTAAGACATGGCGTGGCCCACTAGTGGAAGTAGGTCAGACCCATTACGTGAGCCGAAGACTATGGAGTTTGTAGAAGATAGGAGACTTTGTTGACTTGATCCTTTGGAAGAAATCTGACTATGAAATGATATGCTCCTTATGCATCCATAACCATCCTGTCAAAGGATTACAGAAGCAAATACTGGGTCCAGAGACTGAGCCCCAACATTTGTTAAGCAGGTTACAGTGATAATCAACTATTTATTAATTTCAGAAAAACAGTAATGAGTCCACACAGTCATGAATTTAGTCACAAAACATTACATTACAGTTAAATGTGGCCATGACTTCATTAAGAGTAATTTACAATTGGTAAATTTTGTATATTTTTCCAGAATGGCTGGCAATAAGCCACTTTGACAGTCTTAAACATTTCTGAGTAATCTGTCTCAATTCAATAATTCTTCTGAGCACTGGAACCTTACTGGACACAAGAGACGCTCAGGCTTTTGTTCCCCTTAACAAAATACTTACGTTTCAGTTCATACACAGTGTAAACGTTAAATTGTATCTGAATAGCATACTGCAGATACTTTAGAAAAGACACTTTGCATAACAAACTTTCATTGGGACAACGTTTCGCTCAGTTTGATGTTTTATTTACCAATGAGCGAAACGTCAGTCACAATAAACGCTTGGTCTGCGCCGTTCTGCTTGTTCAGAGCTGTATGACCCTTACGGGTTTAGCCCTTGGTTATGATTATAGTAATCTGCAACATGTCTTTTTCTGTAATGAACCGAGTTGCCTGATGACTCAGGATGAGCTAAGCAAGTAGTTGAAGGGGAGGATGATGGGGGGAGGGGACGGCTACTTCAATGCTGGTGAAGGGTTTTTGATTCCGAGAATTGAAACTACCCTCCCTTTCCTTGGCACACATCTGAATGTCACACAACCCTGGCACTGTGTTACTCGTATAATTTTAGCTCTTACTCATGAATACAGTAACTTTGATAATTCATGAATTCACTATATCCGATATAGTTTTCTAAGAATATATATTTTTTACACTTTCTAAATTATTATCAGTCTAAATGCTTTCTCATTGCAACTATATGTTATATTTTTAGTTTTATATGTAATATATTCATGAAAGTTGTGTGTGTAAAGCGCACAAACTATTATATATATATATATATATATATATATATATATATATATATATATATATATATATATATATATATGTATGTCGTGCCGAATAGGTAAAATTGGTGAATTAGCAAGAACTCATTTAAAATTAAGTCATTTCTAAAATTTTCTCTTATACGTTTAAAGACATTTTTTCACTTATGTTAATGTAAAAAATAATAATTTTGTACCAAAAGAACCTTAGAAAACTTACCTAACCTTATTATAACAAGCGCAATTTAATTTAGTCTAATCCAACTAAATATATTTTAGATACGTTTACAATCATTTAATAATAAACACACACAATGAAATATAATTTTCTCGTTAGGTCCAGAATGATTTTTGCGAAATTACTGCATACACAAATTTTCGCTTGCCTTATTCGACAAGAAGAGCGTTGCTATTTAAGCCAAAATAGCAAGTTTTACCTATTCGGCACGACATATACTATATATAATTTAAAATATATATTGGGAACATTTCATAAAATCGCGTCTAGTAACATTTCGGGTAAATGCTTTAAAATATGCTGATTTTTTGTTCTGTGTCTACGTATGTAAAATCATTAACGAGATCCCGGAGAATAACTTTTAAGTTTCATATTTAAATAAAAAAAGTGCCCCAAAAAATCACAAAATAATTTATCATGCAGCTGCTAGTCTAGTGTAATATAGACCTCAATGTCTTGTGTTATCAATCTTTCTCTTTCTGCTCATCACCTTATCAGTAAATCAATCTCTACATCACCTGACGGATTCTGATGGTTGCATTTATTTTTTTATTAATAAAATTGAAATCAGTTTATAGCTCTATCAGTTCTATGATAGCTATCAGTCTGTACACTTGTCCCTTCCCTCAGGAGAGCAGCCGGCCGCTATGCAGACCAGCGGAGTAAGCAGTGTCATCCCAGAGGGCCAGGAAGCCTCCCTCCTGCTGGTGATGTTGCCGCTGCTGCTGCAGCCATTACTGCTGCCCCTCCTTACCCTGCAGACACGAAGATGATGACCTACTGAAGGACGGGTGTGCTGGAGACTAGCTACCTAGCCCCTGCCAGCCCCTTAAATTCCCTGTTTCTCAAGTGTCCCATTCTTTGGCCCTTTACCCATAAACCTGCCAAGGATAGGGGCCATAGCGTCCTGATCTTGCAGTGTCCCAAATTCTATTCTATAAACTAGAGATCGAGTCTGCCTCACTGATGATAGCCTCTGATGAGGGTTCAGTATCTTCCCAGGTGTCCCTCGCCAGGCAAAATGTCAGGACGCCAGCCAGATCCTATCGAAGACGTCACTTGTTCTCCTGACATCTTACCATTCGCGACATTGGGCGTAATTCAAGTCACCCTCCACCTAGATGTCGCCACTTTATCAATACTCTCTCACCTGACACGTTGCACTCTACCACATACGTCATACGTTGATATATGACGTCCCCACACCAGCATATAACGTCACCACAGCAGAATATGACGTCACATGACGTCACTACACCAGGATGTGACATCACTCTAGACCATGGAATTTCTTACACTTTTTAATACTGAGGTTGTGAGCCAGTTGATACTAACGTGTCCTGGCTGTTTTATAAACTATTTTTGTGTATGTTTGAATGTGTGTGTGTGTGTGTGTGTGTGTGTTCGTGCCTATGTTTGTGCATGTATGCGTGCCTATGTTCGTGTGTGTGTGCGTACCTATGTTCGTCCGTGTGTGGCTGCAAATCCCCCAGTACTGAGGGGTATCACTGAGAAACAATGATATATTTATATGTATATTGATGTCTTGTGTATCATAGAGTAAGCACACACACATACAAATATATTTCTTGTGATGTATATAGTAGCATTCTTCAGTGTTCGAAACGTCTAACTTGGGTAGACTCACTGGTGAGTCACGTTTTGGTTCCCGGGGCGAACAAGAACAAGCAGATACTAAGATGATTGTACTAGTAGAGTCCTACACTTGTTGTGCTCGCATCAGGTGTTATCTTGTTCAAGATAACAGAGACAGACTTGTTCAGATGCAGATACAGCTCACGCCTTGTTCAGATGGAGTTCACAGATGGGCCAGAACACCTGTAGGGTTCAAGCACAGCTCCAGTCTAGTTCAGGTGAAGGTCACAGGTGGGCCACAGCACTTGCAGTGTCCATGTTATGCTCTGGACGTGTTCAGGTGGGGTTCACAAGTGGTCCAGAACACCTGTAGTGTTCACGTACAGCTCAACAAGTGTCACCAGGGGTGTACCGCGGCTTCTCACTTAGCTTTGTTACTGTAGGCCTAATCCCCCAATAAACATTTATAAAAAAAATTATCTTTGTATTTTTTTATACCCTACACCCAAGTAACGTAAGATATAACTTAACCACAAACAGTGATTTAATAACAGTGGTTTAATAAGTGTTATTAAACCACTGTTATTAACAGTGGTTTAATAACAGTGTTATTAAACCACGGTGCGGATGGAGTTAGAACCCATAACAAGTGAGTGGTAAAACTGCAGGCTGGTGTGTAAGCCAATGGCTTACGCAATGGTCTGGAGTTTTACGATTCACTTGCCATGGGTTCTAACCCCACCCGTGCCGTGGTATGCTTGTAATCATGTTATTACGATTTCGTGAATAAAGAGTTACTGAGCCTAGTTATTAAACTGAAAAACTTTTCTGAACAGAAACTGATGAAAAATTATATGTTTTAGTGATTATTATAATTATTTCTTTTCATAGAGGTGTCTTGATGCCGGCAGAGGGTTCATGATTCAAGGAATTTGGTGCTACCTTCACTTTCCTTGGATCAACCTGATTAGCTCATTCCCCAGACGCTGTATGATCCCTACATGTTTAGCGCTTCTCCATAATAACAGTACAAATAAAGAAAAAGAGGAAAGCAGGAGACAAGCAGCAGCACCAGCACCAACAGCTCAATAGAACACACATCACCTAACATGTACTGGATCACAGAAAGTGAGAACAGAAACGTGGAAAAGTGGGTCATGTTCTGTCTTATTATTTTATTCAAAACCAAGCGCTAAAGCCGTATGGGCCATACACCATGTATTGCCACAGATCATGCAAGTTGCAGCCCCGGGAACCAATACTCCAGAGCTACAACTGAGGATAGGAGTGCGGCACTTAAGGTCTTTATTAAGGGACGTTTCGCCCGCTGGGGGAATTGTATCAGTCCGATATTCTTGTGATAAAACTCCCAGTGAGCGAAACGTGCCTTACTAAATTACCTGTATCGCATGTGCGTCCTTATTTCACTGATACACGTTATACTTATCCTCGGACCTCACGCCTGGCTAACACCAACAGCCTGACTGGTCACAGACAGAATCACGATTAGCAGACGGAGGCTCAAGCCTACAGCACACGGGTACGAGTAAGGAGAGACAGAGTTATGACAGACAAATAATAGAAACAAGAGAAAGAAATTCGCACAGACGAAAAAAAAAAAAGATGAAACGAGAAAATTGCCCAAAGAAAATAAATGGATTTGAGTGAACACAAGAAACACTGATTGCTCTGGTGATTGATGGTCAAACACGAGGCAGGAAAAACATACAAAATAATAGATTTCCAGACCTGTGCAAAGGTGATTTCTCTTCAATGTATTCTATCTTGAGTGATCGGTAAATGTTTTACTTTTTTGTGACGAACACCCGGGGTGAAGCAGATACTGATGAGAGTGCAAGACGTCTGTGTGTCTCAAGGTTACAGGCGGAAAAAGTCGGATACAGCAAGAATACAGTTATAAAGACATGGATACACAGCAAGGGAACAGGTGCAAAGATACTTGGATTGCTGGTTCTAATACAAAAGTACAGATACACAAATACTTGGGTACAGCAAGCGAACTGGTGCAAAATATACGCAAACACGGGTTGTCAGCTGCAAATATATGGATACACTCAGGGTACTGATGCAAAATTCAACCCGCTTTACCTAAAATTTATATATGAATATAAATTTAAAACATAGTATCAGGAGGGAAGGAAGG
The DNA here is from genome assembly GCA_009830355.1 of Cherax destructor. Taxonomy (NCBI): domain Eukaryota; kingdom Metazoa; phylum Arthropoda; class Malacostraca; order Decapoda; family Parastacidae; genus Cherax; species Cherax destructor. The sequence goes on along the minus strand of WNWK01001605.1, from coordinate 134,714 downwards.
TATGAATACTGTTTCTCTTAAAATTTTAATATTAATGATTTTAAGAAAAAATAATATTTTATTTTACAAAATATATAATTAATGGGATTAAAAGTAGAGCGTATATACGCTAAGTATACCTGGAGGGGGTTTCGGGGGTCAACGCTCCCACGGCCCGGTCTGTGACCAGGCCTCGTGGTGGATCAGGGCCTGATCAACCAGGCTTTTACTGCTGGCCAGAAGTAAACCGACGTACGAACCACAGCCCGGCTGGTCAGGTACCGATTTTAGGTGCCTGTCCAGCTCCTTGAAGACAGCCAGGGAGGTCTATTGGTAATCCTCTTTATGTATGCTGGGAGATAGATGAAATAGTCTTGGGCCTCTGACACTTATTGTGTCGTCTCTTAGCGTACTCGTGACGCCCATGCTTTTCAATGGGGGATGTTGCATTTCCTGCTGAGTCTTTTGCTTTCGTTGGGAGTGATTTTCGTGTGCGGATTTTGGACTAGTGCCTCTAGGATTTTCCAAGTGTATATTATCATGCATCTTTCTCGCCTGCGTTCCAGGGAGTACAAATCAAGAGACTTCAACCGTTCCCAGTAATTTAGGTGCTTTTTCGTACTTATACGTGCCGTGAAGGTTCTCTGTATATTCTCAAGGTCTGAAATTTCGCCTGCCTTGAAAGAGGCCGTTAGTGTACAGCAATATTTCAACCTAGAGAGAACAAGCGATTTGAAGAGAATCATTGTGGGATTGGCATGTCTAGTTTTGAAGGTTCTTATTATTTATCCTATCATTTTCCTAGCAGATGTGGTAGATACATTGTTGTGATCTCTGAAAGTGACAGTCTCTGGCATTTCTCTCCCAGGTCCTTCACATTAGTTTTTATTGTGCGGTTTTAATTTGTTTAGTACGCCAATACAGTTTTAATTTCCTCGAGTTTTCTATAGCGGAGTAATTGAAATTTGTCTCCATTGAACCTCATATCGTTTTCTGTGGCCCATTTAAAGATTTGGTTGATGTCTGCTTGGAGATTTGCAGTGCCACTGTCATGCAAATTCGGGTGTCATCTGCAAAGGAGGACACGGTGCTCTGTCTATGTCAAAGTTGAGAATGAGGAACAGGATGGAGTGAGTACTGTACCCCGTTATTTCTTTATCACGCATTTTGTGTGTTATTACACCATGATCGTACTTGTCGAAGGGTTTCGCAAAATCAGTATACCACATCTGCATATTGTTTGCCCTCCAGAGCATCCCAGACCATGTTATAGTGGTCCAGTAGTTGGGATAGGCAGGAGCGAACTGCTTTCAAACTTTGCTGCCCTGGGTTGTGCAACTGATGGGTATCTAAGTGGGTGACGATTTTGCTTCTTAGAACCCTTTCAAAAAAAAATTATGATGTGAGACGTTAGTACTATAGGTCCGTAATTCTTTATAATTGCTTTATTGTCACCTTTGCGGCTGTGTGTTGTTTTAGTGACTGTGGGATGACCCGTGTCCATGCTCCCTCTCCATAAAATACTTGAAGCACGTGAAAGGGGGCTGGGGGGTTCTTGCAGTTCTTGATGAACTGCCGATGCAGTTCATCATAGTGCAGTGCCCATGCACTATGCCCAAGTCTGGGCCTCGGGCATAGTGCATTGGCATGTCATTTATTACTTTTTCAAAGTCTCGTGGTGTTAGGATAAATTCAGATTTTTTAATTAATTTTGAGTCTCAATCATAAAAAAATAATTTCGACTGTCGACCATTTGTCTGATAAACGACTCACTAAACGCTGAGTCATATTGGAACTTCAGTATCTCACTCATTTCTTTGCTGTCATCTGTGTAAGTCCCATCTCGTTTAAGCAGAGGTCCAATACTCGATGTTGTTTTTTGTCCTAGATTTGAGTTTACTTAAATCCCTATTTTAGGAAAGTATTCTTGTCTGGTGGCGAAAAGGTTACGTGCAGCCTTAATGACCTTAGTATAGTCGATAGGATTTAAACCCCATAAACCAACAAAATTTGAGTAAAATTATCGATAAGATAGTGATTTTTTGGTCTGGTAGAAAGCTAGACTAACATGGAATTTTATGGTACATATTTGTACCATATGGTACATATTTGTAAATGGCACACAGTGTGTGCCATTTAGACGTACTTTAGGAATTTGAGAAATCAAAGATGGCTGCCACAGTGGTCATCAATCATTCATGAATACTAAAAGACATGCAGATCACCGTGAAAACTGGGTATTTTAATCAAATTTATCTCTAACATCTTTTTTTCACGTAAGTCACCTTTGGTAATTTCTTGCTGATTCTAGTAGGATGATTCCATATAAACTGGACATCCAACTTACCTGCCCTCTTAACCATAAAACAGGATTACAGTCACTGAGACACCATCGCCTTCTGCGCGTCCTCTACGTTAGGCAGGGAAAGGAAAGGGAGCTTTAACCAAATATTTGCTCATGTACGTACAGATGCCACTTAAATGGACAGTGCAATATGAGCAACAATAACTGGTGCTCACTTGTAAACAGGGTTATACATATATTTCACTCGGAAAGCTCTTTTTTTGCCGAGATTCAAAGTTCATCAGTTAGTTGTATACACCCAGTTTTAATTGTCTTATAGCCAGCACGAGGAGGACTGGTTACATAACTAGCATACTCGGCAGACATGTTTTCGTCTCTATAAATTGAAATAAAATCGCTAGGGTGTCAACACCACAGCGTACAACGCCCAATACAAGGCGAAGGAATTACAAGCTATGTAAATACGAATTTCCTTCAGTGCTTTCAAGTGCTACATGAATTCATCGAAACAAACGAAATGGTCTAGGCTAAGTCAGTGAAAGGTTTCATAAATAAACACCTCATGAAATTGAGCCAGCAACTACCGAGATGCTGTTTCCTCAGGGATCTATCTCATACTTGAATATGCAGTACATTAAAAATTTCTCCCGCTGTCCCACACCTGTCAGTTCGTGAACTGACAGGTGTTATCGTCGGATAAACAACTGAAGGTATTGATGACCTTTGCCACGACATACCTCTATGCAAAGTCGAGTTTTCTGAGCTCAAAAAGTGAAGGTAAAGTATATCTAGAGCAGGGTTTCCCAACTTAGGGTACATTTGTACTTCTCAAGAGGTACATAAGGGTCTGAGAGTATAACCATGGTGTACACTGCTCTTCAGTTTGTAATGTACACTGCAGAGCAGTGTACACCATGAGTAATGTAGAACATAAGCAATATAGAGCACCCTCGTTACAAATCAGCTGATAAAGAGAGCAGCCAACTAGGCAAGCTCTCCTTCCTCTTCCTTACATGTTACAAAGTTACATATAACTTCTAATAATCATACCGAATACGTGCTGAACGTGTTTTAGTGTAGTCTAGAGACTCATACTAGAGAAGCCGGCAGCTCTCTGCTTCAGTTATCTACAAGCATTAGTAGTGAGAGCTTCGTTGGTGTTATTTGTGAGCAAAGCTGAGTAAAGATTTTCAGGCAAGACACTCATAACTGTCAAATACTTTTATTACTTCTTACATTGAGTTGTCATTTAGCGTATTTCATCTACAGACAACAACCATTTTCTCTCTCGAACTCCACATATGCACACAAACACTCAAATACAGTTATTAATTGTTTTTACATTTATTGTTTTCGTTATTTATAGTAAACTTGTATTTTATTTCTACCCTTCAGTTATATGATGAGCAAAAATCGGAATATTCACAGTTGGGATTTACATCCATAGTAAACAATGGTATCGATATTCCACAGTATAAAATCCTTATATAGTCTCTACACACACAGATTTCATAAAAATAATTTGATAAATTTTTGACCCTTAATTTTTAGGGGTATATGGGAAGCACTCATAGTGCCCAAGGGGTACAGAGGAACAGAAAGGTTGGGAACCCCTGATCTAGAGGATGGAAGTCACAGTTGTGTTTAAATTCAGACCCATCCACCACATTGATAATATTATCTTTTTTAACACAGTTCTTATTATTTTGCATATCATTCGCATTCATAAGATGTCATAACGTTGGTTGTTTGAAAAATTGCCGATTATTCTTGAGTGCAGCTATAAACACATGGCATTTGTATAACGAGGGTAATGGATGTAGACTGTGATGTGTGCGGTTGTAAACATTGAGTTTGAATAACGAAGGTTATGGGGGAGTGCACTTTTATTATACAATAGAACCTCTGTATTCGGATGCACCTTTATTCGTAAAATCCAGCATTCGGAAAAAAATCGAGAAAAAGAAAAAGTTTCGATATTCGCAAATGTCACTATATTCGGAACGACGTATGCTTTTTGAGCTCTTGTAATTAAATTGTTATTTTTTTGTAGTTTGTGTTATTTTATTTTATTATTGAAAATAAGTGAAGCTGTAAGGAAAGCTGTAAGAACGACAATTGAACTAAAAAAGGAACGTATTTCAAAACACGAATGTGGAATACGTCTTTTTGACCTAGCCAAGGAATATGACATGTCAACATTACCGTATTTTCTATTATAACAAATAATGGCGAAATAAAAAGTGCTGTGGTAACAGGAGTTAAAATTCTTGGAAGGTTCATGTATGATTTCTTGCTTATACATGTTATTTTACAAGTTTAATTAAACAATATTCTGACTTAAAAATGTTTGTGAAGAGTGACTTTCAGGGTCTGGAACTAATTAATCCAATTTATATTATTTCCTGTGGAAAGAAATGATCCAATATTCAGAAAATTCAATATTCAGAACACTCTCAAGAAACAATTCCGAATACAGAGGTTCTATTGTAGTTTGGAAGGGGGTGGCGTAAAAGGTTTGGAAACCCCTGCAATAGGGAATATCAATACCCACGTGAAACGGCTAGCTGGACATTAAAGATTTATCACTCTCAGTGAATAACTTTCGTACTTTAATGGACCTATTCGTTACAGGTGACTGACTCAGCATAAGGCTTAAATTACGCATAATGCATTGCTATTCCTTTTGGCACGTGATAAATTACCTATAAATTATAGCCGCATCCTACTGGCGGAGCTCCAAACCCCATCATTTATACTTACAGGCCACTGTATATAAAAGCTACTGTACATGAACATTACCTGCAGATCACTGTATTTACAGGTCACTGTACCTACAAGTTATTGTAAGTGCATGTCACTACCTGCAAATCACTGTATTTACAAGTCACTATACCTACAGGTCACTGTACACCAATACTGTACTTAGTAATTTCTTTTTTGTAATACCTTCAGTAGGTAGCCGTCTCAAACTAGCAGGCCAACGTTCTATCCATTGTATCATGATAGGCCCATTGTTATATAATAGGATTAATATGGACAAATTATATTAGGTCAGCTTGGGTTCGAATCCTGTTCGTACCGCGAGTTGTTTACAATCTTGGTATTACGATTTCAGAGTCGTCACAAGAATACGTTGGGATTTTTTTTTCCCAGACAATCATGTACTAAGAGTTAATTTTGCAGCAGTGACCTGAATAAAACTCATATTAAATAACTTATAAGTAGTTATATACCGTGTGTTCTTACTATAATTAAAGAGAAAACATACAGTAAGTGCTTTAGAGCATTCTAAGTGTGCACAGGTGAGTGAACAGATATAACAGAAAGCCATCCTAGTGTTAGGATACAAGGAGTGTGAGGGTGCAAGGAGAGAGGGCACTTCAGCCCCCCAAAAAAATTCCCTCAGCCCTCCAAAGTCCGCATAATAAAAATAGTAATAATAATAATGATGCTTCGAAACAAAGTCTCCTAGCCCCACCTTCCTATCAGATAGCCACCCATTCGTCCCCAGTATAGAAATTCTGGCGCCGCCCCTGTCTTAACCATCTGTCAGACCTGAGCTGGCCTGGGTCTGGCTTCGGCAGCCGAAATGAATGTACTTTCTTCATGCAACAGTTGTACTTGCATGTGAAGGTATTGTAGCTGCAGTATCATCTAAAGTTTAGGCTTCATTAGATCAAAGGAATATAATTATCATTATTATTGCTGCTGCTGATCCACTTATTTAAATACAGATTTGTAGATTTTCCTAAATAAAAACGTTATTGTGTCATTCTAGATTAAATATATATAATTTATCATTATTATTATTATAATCAAAAAGAAGCGCAATATAATTTATCAACAATGTACAATACTTATTCCTTGAGAATTATTGTCTTAGTTAATACTAGTATCTGTAAAATTATTTTTAGTCTTCCTTCCAAAAGCTTATATAATCTCTGCAAGAAACCACATACTTATTTTTTCTGTGGCTTCATTATTAGGTACTTTTAAGTTCTTTTCGTAAGTCAGTTTAGGAAGAGAACTAAATAGTAGTATCTAATGAATGAGGCCGCAGAAAAGGAGGAATGTGATTTCTGATAGAGGTAATATTCATGTAACTGTTATATTCAACTGATTTTTTTGTTCTTTTTTGTCCTTATGCAATTCTTTTTCACGTACTTGATTTAATCCGATACTTGCATTTGTTTACTCGTATGTTTTGTTTTTATTATTTATAATCTAGACAAATTTTTATTGCATCTAATAGCATGTAAAAAGCATCATTTTGTTCTGACATTTTTGTTATCCTAGGTAATTTACACACATCTTACTATGAAAGATAATTGTAAATCATCCAAAATTGTGTAAATTGTACCTAAATACGTATACGTGTACTACTACTTTAATTCCAACCTTAAGCCTCTTATTAAGTCCATCATAGACACTGGGTAACATTTTCTATGACAAGTGTTAAGAAGAAAACGTCTTTTTGTGGATGAACTTTAGTAAAATATAAATAGTTATGAAGGGCCTTGCAAATAGAAGACTTTATTCGGATCACTAGCCCTGGAGGGTTAATTGTCAAGGAGAATCTAAGAAAGTCAAGCAGTGTGGCTTATTTCCACATGGGTTCTTCGGTCATATTCTCTAGGATGCGACCCACAGCAGTCTGCTATCAGTCGGATACAGTACACAAATAACTCGCACATAGAAGAGGAGGAGCTTACAACGATGTTTCAGTCCGACTTGGACCATTTACAAAGTCACACTAACAGAAAAGAATCAGGAAGCCAGTGTATACAGGCGAGCCGTAAAAGGGACGGGAACGAAAGAAAGAGAAAAGAAGCAGCGGCAAAAGGTGTTAGGCGATTCCCCCCACACACCCCGCCTCACTTTGGACTGAATATGGGTTTTTCAATTGTCCTCTAAACGTACCCCACACGGATACGTGCGAGTTTTTAAGATTATCAGCTCAACAGCATCGTAGTACTATGCTCTTCAAACAACCAATGTACCCAGGGATCAGTTATGGACAAGATGGGACCTGTAGATAACGATCCTTACATATCCTGTCCCAGTTCACAAGCAGTAAATAAATACCTAGGAGTTAATTCATTGTTGTGGTTCGCAGTCTGGTTGTGGACCTAAATATCTCAAGTGAAATTAGTCACTCTGATTGGCTTTCTTGTGTTGGTAACGAGGATATGTATTTTTCAGCCTCATTCTGAGGCTGATAAACTCGGCCGTTTCTCTGACCAATCAGGTTAATTATTCTGTTAGTAGATTAATTGTGTTTTAAGTCTATCAATTGCATTAAGATCATTAAGGCTCTATGCAACCTGTTCATCATTAGTCAAGAAAATTTGGGTCAAAATAAACTCTCAAATGTATATACATTGAGACATACTGCACTCACTTTTCGTGTATACTATATCCAATATCACGCTTTAGTTAATTGCCACATTTTTCGGCAGACAAGAAACAGAATAGAGCCAAGGCTTGTGGTACAAAACATTATTTTTATGCAGTGTTGAAGGTACACAGATGTTATGAGCAAGTAAAATCAATATTATCATGATTTAACTCTAGCATAACCCAGTGAAAAGTAGCGTGGGGGTTACGACAATTTCTTGTTAACATTTTCTATGACAACTGTTAGGAAGAAAACTATTTTTGTTAGATAAACTTATATAAAATGTATATAACTTAAAATTTTATTTCTGCCGTACACAAAATGTAGTTTACATGTAACAAAATATTACTAAGCACAAAAGAAAGTAACTAGCATGCTGTGTATTTCCAAGTAAACGCCCAAATTACAAGAAGAAAAAAAAGGACTATTAGGATTATTAAACATAAGAAACCATACCACGGGTGGGGATAGAACCAGCGCTCTTATAATAATAATAATAATAATAATAATAATAATAATAATAATAATAATAATAATATCTTTATTTCTACAGGTACATATACGAGGTATACAGGCCTATATGACATCAATGACATACTACTATATAGAAAGCCGATTGCTATGCAGAGCATTTCGGGCAAATTAGGTCAGGTTTGTCCCAGGATGCGACCCACACCAATCGACTAACACCCAGGTATCCATTTTACTGATGGGGTACATAGATACCCGGTGTAAAGAAACACACCCAATGTTTCTACCCTCCCTGGGAATCGAACCCGACCCTCGCTGTGTGAAGCGAGAGCTTTAGGCATCAGGCCAAAAGAACCAAAAGAACCTTAGAAAATCTACCTAACCTTATTATAACATGCGCAATTTAATTTAGCCTAATCCAACTAAATATATTTTAGATAAGTTTACAATAATTTAATAATAAACAAACACAATTAAATTTTTTTTCGTTCTAGAGAGTACAGGTTCCTAAACCTGTACTCTCTAGAACGCAGGTGGGAGAGATACATTATTATATACACATGGAAAATTCTCGAAGGCTTAGTACCAAACTTGCACACAAAAATCACTCCCTACGAAAGCAAAAGACTCGGCAGGCGATGTAACATCCCCCCAATGAAGAGCAGGGGTGCCACTAGCACGTTGAGGGACAACACAATAAGTGTCAGGGGCCCAAGATTGTTCAACTGCCTCCCAGCATACATCAGGGGGATTACCAACAAACCCCTGGTTGTCTTCAAGCAGGCACTGGACAGGCACCTAAAGTCGGTACCTGACCAGCCGGGCTGTGGTTCGTACGTTGGACTGCGTGCGGCCAGCAATAACAGCATGGTTGATCAGGCTCTGGTCCAACAGGAGGCCTGGTCATGGACCGGGCCGCGGGGGCGTTGACCCCTGAAATTCTCTCCAGGTAGACTCCAGGTAGGTTCAGAATGATTTTTGTGAAATTATTTCATACACAAATTTTCACTTGCCTTATTCGGCAAGAAGAGAGTTGCTATTTATGCCAAAACAGCAAGTTTTTTTCCTATTCGGCACGATATATATATATATATATATATATATATATATATATATATATATATATATATATATATATGTCGTGCCGATTAGGTAAAACTTGCGATTTTGCTTAAATAGCAACGCACCTTGCCATATAAGACAAGTGAAAATTTGTGTATGCAATATTTCGCCAAAATCATTCTGAACATAACGAAAAAAAATATATTTCATTGTGTTTGTTTATTATTAAATTAATGTTAACGTATCTAAAATATATTTAGTTGGGTTTGGCTAAATTAAATTGCGCTTGTTGTAATAAGGTTAGGTAGGTTTTCAAAGTTTATCTTGGTACAAAATTATCAATTCTTACATTATCATAAATGAAAAAAAATATATCTTTAAACGTATAAGAGAAAATTTTAGAAAGGACTTAATTTTAGATGAGTTCTTGCTAATTGACCAGTTTTACCTAATCGGCACGACATATATACTATATATATGTCGTGCCGAATACGTAAAACTGGTCAGTTAGCAAGAACTCATTTAAAATTAAGTCCTTTCTAAAATTTTCTTATACGTTTAAATATATATTTTTTCATTTATGTTAATGTAAAAATTTATAATTTTGTACTAAAAACTTAGAAAACTTACCTAACCTTATTAAGACAAGCGCAATTTAATTTTGCCTAACCCAACTAAATATATTTTAGATACGTTTACAATAATTTAATAATAAACAAACACAATGAAATATATTGTTTTCCTTAGGATCAGAATGATTTTTGCGAAATTATTGCATACACAAATTTTCGCTCGTCTTATATGGCAAGAAGAGCGTTGCTATTTAAGCCAAAATCGTAAGTTTTACCTAATCGGCAAGACAGACATATATATATATATATATATATATATATATATATATATATATATATATATATATGTCGTGCCGATTAGGTAAAACTGCCAATTAGCAAGAACTCCTCTAAAATTAAGTCCTTTCTAAAATTTTCTCTTATACGTTTAAAGATATATTTTTTTCATTTATATTAATGTAAAAATTTATAACTTTGTACCAAGAGAAACTTTGAAAACCTACCTAACCTTATTACAACAAGCGCAATTTAATTTAGCCTAACCCAACTAAATATATTTTTGATACGTTAACAATAATTTAATAATAAACAAACACAATGAAATATATTTTTTTCGTTAGGTTCAGAATGATTTTGGCGAAATTATTGCATACACAAATTTTCACTTGTCTTATATGGCAAGGTAAGCGTTGCTTTTAAGCCAAAATCGCAAGTTTTACCTAATCGGCACGACATTATATATATATATATATATATATATATATATATATATATATATATATATATATATATATATTGTCGCGAACATTCAGTTATCAGTATAACTGTAAAACTGTGTGTGTATATTATCTAAATTTTTTGTTGTATATCTTATTTTAAATGTAAACCAGACTCAAAGTTTAGTAGATTAAAAGTTTAAACTTTAACTATTGCAAATGAACGATAAACTATTGGTTATCACTTATAATAGAAAAATATAACTGATAATTGCAATCTTAATATATTATGCTTTCTATCGTCAGTTAGTGAGCCTGCTGGAGTGTTAACAATTAACTGATGGTCATGCCGTAGTTAACAATTAACTGATGGTCATGCCGTAGAGAAACTTTCCTCTTAGCAAGCGAGTCAGAAAAAGAATTACGAGATGCTTAATAATAATGCATTACCCTAAGTGGTCTCCCTCTTGTTACCGAATCAAATGAAGCATTGCATAAATTCACTCGTCATACAATAGATTACATTATCTAGCCCATTCAGGAAGACAACTGTCCTCTTTCCTGACTAACACAGCACAATCACCTTCATGGTCGGGATCCTGGAACATTGATGTGAAGTGTACCATTGTTGTTATATATGGAGGTTGAAAACCTAACGTAACACCTCACGATGCAATCTGTCATGTTTTAGTGTAAACTGGTCATGTGACTTCGGTCAAATGACCAAGAGATCGAATGGGTGGGCCACCGTGTATATGGCTCGAGTGAGGAAATACTTCAATTTTTGTCATCATAAACAACACCAGCACCTTTAACAATCAGGAATCACATATCGGTCGTGGTGATTACCAGCAAATAATTTACACATTATAGAATATCCTCTTGGTCGATACTATGACAAGCTTCTACATCTCACTGACACATCCTCCAGATTGACCCTGTTCCACTTGACTGTGTGAGACAGCCACTCGTCCCCGGGAGACATCCTATCGCTCCTGTGAGACATTCTTCTGTTCTTCTCCACAGTCTCCACTGCAGGACTCTCCGAGTACAGGACCCAGGCGTATCAATAAACATTTAAGGGAGGCGTCCAATATTCGACGCTGGACTATTACCTCCCCCTCACTCGATCAATCAACATCTCAACACAAGAGTTTAAATTGGCGCCTGAAAAGTCAACTTCATTAAGGCCGCGTTCGAAACCTGCCGACACATGAAACCCAATATTCCAAAAATTAAACCATACGAACTGAAAAAAAATCCCATTAGGTTTTCTGATTACTTCATGTTCAGTAACTTCTATATAAATCTGAGAAAGAATGTGTTGGTACACACCGTTTTTGGGTATACTATAAAATTAATTAGTATTGGACACGGGGGTTCGGATAAGATGAAATGATATGTAATTAAGAGGGATGTTTGCTTCGTCCTTCAGCTAGGTGATTAATCGTCCACCCACTCTCTAAACTTGTCGGCTCGTAATCGTTTATGAAATCCCTCTCACCCCTCTCTTTCTCATCCACCGCTCTCTTTTTCTGAGATCGAAATATATTGATAACTATTTTTCATATTTTCACACGTCCATATGCACACCATACATGGCTTACATGTATGCTGTGCATGTATGGTGTATGTATGGTGTGTATGAACATATATGGCGTACATGTATGGTGTACATGTATTGTGTAAATATGTGGTATTCATGTATTGTTTATGTATGGTGTACATGTATGGTGTTCATGTATGGTGTTCATGTATGGTGCTCATGTATGGTGTTCATGTATGGTGCTCATGTATGGTGTTCATGTATGGTGTTCATGTATGGTGTTCATGTATGGTGCTCATGTATGGTGTTCATGTATGGTGTTCATGTATAGTGTTCATGTATGGTGTTCATGTATGGTGTACATGTATGGTGTTCATGAAGTTTCTTCTTTTCCTTTTTAGAAATTGAAATACTGTAAATTACGTGAACGACTAACTGAACGATCATAACTGAGTGGTTTTGTGTGAATGACTATGAACGACTGTGTTTACGATTGTGAAAAGCTGTGAACTGTGACTGTGTGAACAGTCTGAACGAGTGTGCTAGAGCGACGGTGAACGATTGTGACTGTGAAAGACCGAGACAGTGAAGACAGTGTGAGCGACAGTGACTGTGTATGACTGTAACTGAACAACTGTGAACGAGTGTGAGCGATTGACTGTGAAGAACTTAACTGAACAACTGAGATTGTGAACGCCAGTGTGGACTGCTGCGACTGTGAACGACTGTGAGGTTATTCCAGTTTGCGACATAATCTTTTCTCTCCCAGTTGGGCGTTTTACTGTCCTAGTTTATAGTAGACGTTAATGACCATCACTTTACATACAGAATCAGCACATGGCTCCAAAATTCTTGCACCTGATTCCTGCATTCCCAGATTCCTACAGCTGGTTAGGAACTCAGAAATTGCTGTAGTTTGTTCCAGTCCCAAAATCCTGTAATTACACACACACACACACAACAGGTAGAGGAAGAATTCATAAAAAGCTTTAAGAATAGGAATGACAAAGGCTCACGCAGGCAGACTGTGAAACTAGTAACAGCCAACAGAGAAGCGGGGCCAGGAGCTGAAACTCAACCCTTTACACTCTCACAGCGACAAACACGAAAAGGTCATACAGCGCCAGGGAAATGGGAAACAATCTATTTTGATACGAGTAAAGGGAATGTAGCTCCATTTCCTCGCATCAAGAGCACCTCACAAGTATCAAGAAGGAACAGTTCTGGTTATCTTCATCTGAATGATTATGAGAATTGAACACGCGCGGAGAACCCGCCTCGATATTTTTTAGAACAAGTCTCATTAAATGCGAATTATTTTTTATCTGCTTTCTGCAAGTTTAGGTCTGAGATTTAGAATGTTGAGAGAGAGAGAGAGAGAGAGAGAGAGAAGGGGGGAGGGAATTTGAGGGAGAAGGGGGGCTGAAGGGAAAGAGAGAACAAAACACAATAGTAACCAAAGAATGGTGTGGAGGCAGCCTGGGTGAGGGCCGGCGACAATTTTTGCTTGTGCGGGGGAGTGGGCCAAATTACCAGTTATCGGGCGAATATGGAAATGTGTCATTGTTTGCATTAATTGAAATGGAAATTCTGATGGGACTGGGACTCGCGTTATGAACCATTGAGTCCCTCGCCTCGCCCATGAAAAGGGATTCGAGCCGGTGTTCTCGTGTTGCCCTTGACGGTTTTGCTATTATTATTATATTCACAAAATGTGCCGAACCCGTATGGGTCATGACGGCTGCTGAGGTCGTCAAAGGGACGACTCCTATAAGGGTCGTCCGTGAGTTAGACCATACATTGTAAATGTTAGTGTCGTCGTAGTCGCGTATCGAGTATCCTGAACATCTTTTAGTCGTTGCTTTAGTTGTTAAGTCGTAAGTCGTTATTTTTCTGTAACAGAACTTCAGTTTAACTTTTTTTTCTGAGGTTCTTCAAGATTCAGGTTATGCTGATTACAAATCTCAGTCAGATTTTTATCAGTGTCAATGCATTATTTTTTCTTTTCCTGGCATTTTGACACTAGATTTTCATGTACATATTCCATTTATTTCTTATTTATATTTATAATTAATTACACTTAGGTAAAATCACATAAAATATTACATATTATTTACACTGTAATTTACGTATGTTTAATATTTTTTGCACTTATTATTTACTGCTTTATTTAAAGATCGATTTTTTGAGATAGTTATACCTGTTAGTAGAGCTTGTAGTGCGCCTCCAGACTTAGCTGCTAGTAGAGCTTGTAGTGTGTCTCCAGAATTACAGCTACCAGTAGAACTTGTAGTGAGCCTCCAGACTCCTAGTAGAGCTTGTACTGCGCCTCCAGACTCACAGCTGCTAGTAGAGCTTGTAGTGCGCCTCCAGACTTAGCTGCCAGTAGAGCTTGTAGTGTGTCTCCAGACTTACAGCTACCAGTAGAACTTGTAGTGAGCCTCCAGACTCAGCTGCTAGTAGAGCTTGTAGTGCGCCTCCAGACTCACAGCTGCTAGTAGAGCTTGTAGTGCGCCTCCAGACTTAGCTGCCAGTAGAGCTTGTAGTGAGCCTCCAGACAAATCAAGCACAGAAACGACTGACAGAAAGTGTTGAATTGCAGAAGATACTTATTTTGGAATGTGTTTTTTGGTAATCAAGACTAGGCATGCACCTCACGTTTATGTGGTAACTGTGGCTCATACTAGTAGGTATATGCCTCTCGGAATTCCCGGAATTTAGAGAGCCGATAAAACACCACAATGACTTACTTTTGCATAATAAACATTATGACTTCCAAAAGAAGTCTTGATAGAAGAAATGTTGTTTAGCCTGACATACCACTGTCTATTGCTCTATTACCACGGTAATGCTAAATTAATTCAAAGTCCACTTTCTTTAGAAATAATTTCAGGAGATAAAAGTTCGTCTTCTGAAAAGGGTGATGATGTGCACTTTAATGAAGTATGATCAAGAAAATCTCAGCGACGGAGATCTTACCAGGTCAAAATATAAAGGTTTTGATATCTTATCTCAAGAGAGGAATTTACTGAATCCTTGTTGGAAAAATATCTTTACATAGATATTTATTGGACTACACATTAGGCAGAAATTGGCAACTATACAATTTGAAGGCAATTTCTCAGACCGGCGATTAAGCAGAAGAGTGTTAAGTACCCTCCACGTTGAAGTGATTTAACTCCACTTGACTCTTACTTGTGCTGTTACCTTAAAGTCTCCGGTATACAGTACAAAACCAGTAACCCTCACAGCTAAGGCATAAAACTGAACTGTTATGTTCAACCATCATAGCAGATATATGGGTCAACGTTTGCCAGTCAGCTGTTCTTGGCTGCTAACATTGCTTAGAAGTTAACAGAGGCCATGTTGAATCCTGCGACAGTTTGCGACCTACTACACACTACTGATTTCTCTCGTTCCAGATATTAACTTTTTCTGAAACTTTAACATATATTTTCATAAACGTGTATACATTTTTTGTAACACACTGCAAATAGAGTTGCTTCCTTTTTTTAACCATTAACTCTAATTAAGTGAATTTTAATTAAAAATCACCTCTTCAAGAACATAACTGGTAAATAATCGGAACGAAACAAAGAGGTTGCGTCCGTCACACACACACACACACATTTATATATAAATATGTGTGTGTGTGTGTGTGTGTGTGTGTGTATCGTGCCGAATAGGTAAAACTTGCTATTTTGGCTTAAATAGCAACGCTCTTCTTGCCGAATAAGGCAAGCAAAAATTTGTGTATGCAATAATTTCGCAAAATCATTCTGAACCTAACGAAAAAAAATATATTTGTGTTTATTATTAAATTATTGTAAACTTATCTAAAATATATTTAGTTGGATTAGGCTAAATTAAATTGCGTTTGTTATAATAAGGTTAGGTAAGTTTTCTAAGGTTCTTCTGATACAAAATTATTAATTTTTACATTAACATAAATGAAAAAATATACCTTTAAACGTATAAGAGGAAATTTTAGAAAGGACTTAATTTTAAATGAGTTCTTGATAATTTACCAGTTTTACTTATTCGACACGATATATATAGTCAACAATTTAAATTTAACAATTCCTATTGATACGACCTAAACACAACGACTGATTAAAAGCTGTACAGTATGACGAAAAATGTGCATTTAGTCTCACATCAGAGTCTCTTTAGAGTCATAAGACACTTTCAGAGATCATATGCTCTCATAACCCACAAGAAAATCTTAAAAACTCACAGCCTCTCATAAGACCACGATAAGAGCACACATATTTGCAAACTCTTATCAGAGCTCAAGGACTCAGAAAACAACTTTATGAGTTGCATACTCACAAGAGCCCCAGACACTTTTAAGATGTGTGAGAGCTTCCATAGATCCTCCCACCCCCAGACTCTTCAAGGAACAAAATAAAAGCCCCAGACTCTCAAAAGAATTCCCAGAGAGGCAATAGTCCATGACAATAGTACTAATTGTCAATTTGTATTGAAATGTCCACATTATTATTTCCAGTCAGAGCCATGGAAAAGCTTCTAACCACTGAATCTAATTAGTCAAGTCTATGGAAGGTCTTTCAGTCCCTGTATCTAGTTAGTCAGGTCTATGGGAGGCCTTTCAGTCCTGTATCTAGTAAGGTCTATGGAAGGGCTTCCAGTCCCTGTATCCAATCAGTCAGGTCCATGGAAGGGCTTTCAGTCCCTGTATATAATCAGTTAGGTCCATGGAAGGGCTTCCAGCACCTGTTTCTATTCAGTCAGGTCCATTAAGAAGTTTCCATTGTCTGTAAGTCAGCCAGTTCCGTGAAAGGGCTTCCAGTCCCTGGGTCTAGTCAGTCAGTTCCATGTAAGTCAGTCAGTCACCAAATGGTGCAGAATCGATCTCTCTTTTCCTCCCCCTTGTGTCGCTTGTGCTCTTCCATAAATCAATACAGGATGAGACCCAACCCGAAAACAACCTATCTTCCTTTCTCTCTCTCTTTCTCCTTCTCCCTTTTATTTCTAGGGTTCGTATTAGCATTTTTATAATCTAGTTTTATTAACCATGAGACTGAAAATGTCTGTTAAATGGAATAGGGAATTAGAAAAAAATGGTATTTTTAATCTGCATTTTCTTGTAGGAATGCATTTTCTTGAATCGAAGGAGGAAGTGGGTTTTAATTCCTGGGTGTTGGCAACACTCTCCACCCCCGCAAGGGATGCCGATGTCACCAGAATTTCCGTCTTTTTCCCCTTGCTCCCTATTTCTCTCTTCTCTACCCTCCGACTCCTTCACTATTGTTTTCTTCTTCCACTCCTACTTTTTCTTCCTCCACTTGTGCCTTTTTCCTTCTAATCTTCTTTTATTTCTCATCTTCCTCTTCTTTCGTCATTTTCTCCATGTCTTGCTTCTTCCTATTTTCCACCTGTTCCTTTTGCCTCTTCCTCCTCCTCCTCTTCCTCCATTCTCCCCTTTTTCTTTCACTATAAATTCACTTTTTCCACTACTTCCTGTTTCCTCCCACTTATTCCTTATCCTCTTCACCTTTCGTTTATTATTTTCCACTTTATTTTCCTCTTCTCTCTCCATTTCCCCCTTTCCCCCTGTTTTCTATTAGTCATACAATATCCAACGTGAAGTAATTATGTATATAGGCTGGATGTGATCCAGTAATTTAAGTCATTATCCAAGTAGGTGGGATATCTATCCGACGTAATTATCCATGGAGACAGGATAGAATTCGGTTATACTTAGCAATTATTCAAGGTGGCCGGATATAATAAAATTATCCAAGGTCGAGTTTAAGCTATCTATATTAATTTTGTAGACTGGATATAATCCGGTTATCAGGAGTACCTATTCATTTATGTGAAGTAATTATCCAAGGTGAGATGTGATTAATTTATTTAAAATTGTTATCCAAAGTCAAATATAATTCATTTAATCAAAGTTATTAACCAGGGTGTCCGGATGTGATTTAACCAAAGATTTTATCCAAAAAGAAGTGGAATATAATCCTTCTTTTCACGTTTCAGTAATTTAGGAGGTTAATGAAGAGACTTAATACCAGTTTATGAAGCATGCGGAACATACAGCAGACGACAGGTGTTTTAGCAAACGATATCCAGTGGACCCGCTCGGTAGTAGGTGGATAAAATGGGCACCAGATGGATGAAATGGGCACCAGGTGGATAAAATGGGCATCGCTGGGTTGCCAAATAGTGTAAAAGAGGAGAGGGGAAATAGAAAGACAAGAAAAACCTAATTAGCCTACTGTGTTGTTTGCCTGTAATTCTCTTATGCAGTATGGTGGGACCAGTAATTTTTTGGCGAGTGTTCACATATCACCTCAAAAACAGAAAACGTTATTTTACAACTCTAACATTTAAGAGGAGAATTTAATGTAGAACCTGACTTAACTCAGTGGTGGACCTGACTTAACTCAGTGAAGACGTGTCTTGTGTGCTCTCTGTCAATCTGAAGAAGATGTCCTCTCTTGAGCTACTCTACCAGCAGCTGAAGGAAGAACTGAGGGTAGCTAAGCTTGAGATACAGCGACTGACTGAGGAAAACAAGAGGATTCGTAGTAATCCTCCTGTTGAGAATCCTCAAGCCAGGAAAGGAACCTGGACAGTGGCTAAAACGCATGGGACAAAGTTAAGGCTCAAGAGGACGGGTGGAGAGGTAGAAACAACGAAGACCCAGGAGAATGTTGTGGAAACATCGAACCCATTCTCCGTGCTACCCGATGAATGTGAGTCGACTTCTGGGAGCGTCACGACGAAAGACACAAAGGAAGGTAAAAACATTGTTGTTGTTGGGGACAGTCAGGTTAGGTACATGGATAGGGCTTTCTGTTTGATTGATAGGAGTAGGAGACAGAGGGTTTGCTTTCCTGGGGCTGGGATGGAGGATATTGTTAGCCGTCTGGACGACATCATGAGAGGTAATGGGAGCAATCCTATTATCTGTCTCAGTGCTGGAGGCAACGATGTTGGCAGACGTAGGAGTGAGGACCTGACTAGCAGGTTTAGGTCAGCAATAGACATAATTAGGAAGAAGGGTGGGAACCCTGTCATATGTGGTATTTTGCCAAGGAGAGGAGTTGGAAATGAATGGCTGTCCAGGGCAATTGGTGTCAATTGCTGGCTGGACAAATACTGTAAGGAAAATTCAGTAACATTCATTGATAACTGGGACCTCTTCTATGGCAGAAATGACATGTATGCCAGGGATGGGGTTCACTTATCCAGGTCTGGGGTGGGGGCACTGGCAACTGCAGTGGAGGGAGCTGTTAGGGCTTTAAACTAGAAATAGTTAGTGGTATGGGTTTTAAGGGGAAAACAGAGAAGTCCCAGTGTAGTAATATTATAAGTTGTAGGAGAACTAGTAATAGGCAGAATAAGGTGGATAGTGGAAAGCTAGTGACACTAGATGACAAGGACAGTAATAGGTATAGTGGAAAAACAGAGATGAGCAGGAAGGGTAAAGAGAAAGGAGGGTCTCTAAATATATATTACACCAATAGTCGTAGTGCTAGGAATAAGATGGACGAGTTGAGATTAGTTGCAAGTACGGGTAATATTGATGTTTTTGCAATAACTGAGACATGGTTTAATATGAAAAATCGGGACTTGCCTGCCGAATGTCACATTCAGGGTTTTAAATTGTTCCAAGTAGACAGAAGTATCGGTAAAGGGGTGGGGTGGCACTCTATGTCCGTGATCATTTAAATTGTTGCATAAAAACGGGTATAAAGTCTGAATTAACACATACAGAGTCTGTCTGGATAGAATTTTCAGAGGGGTGTGAAAAATTGATTTTAGGCGTGATTTACCGTCCTCCAAACTTAGATAGGGAACAAGGGAGACTACTTTGGGAGGAAATTGTTAAGGCCACAAGACACGATAACGTAGTAATTCTAGGGGACTTTAACTTTAGTCAGATTGATTGGAATTTCATGACAGGGAATTTAGAATCTAACGACTTTTTAGAAGTAGTTCAGGATTGCTTTTGAAGCAGTTTGTAACAGAACCTACAAGGGAAATAACCTACTTGACTTGGTTCTGGCAAGCAAGGAAACCCTTGTTAATAATTTAGAAATTACAGAGGAACTCGGCTCAAGCGACCACAAGTCAATTACCTTTAGCATTGAATGGATGTATGATAGTAGGGATAATTCAGTAATGGTCCCAGATTTTCGCTTAGCAGATTATAATGGACTTAGAGAACACTTATCAACTGTGGACTGGGGTGAAGAAGAGAGGTATCAATATGACAGTTTTCTTAACACTATACAGGCTGCCCAAAGAACATTTATCCCATATAAAGAAATTAGATCAAGTAGAAATGACCCAAAATGGATGAATAATAGGCTCAAATATCTTTTAGGGCAGAAGAAAGGAATTTATAGGCGCATAAAAGAGGTGAGGGTCATCTTATAAATCAGTATACTGACATTAAGAGGGACGTTAAAAAGGGAATAAGAAAAGCTAAACGGGACTATGAAATTAAAGTTGCTAGGGATTCAAAAACTAACCCAAAAGTTTTTCCAGGTTTATAGAACAAAAGTTAGGGATAAGATAGGTCCCCTTAAAAATAACTTTGGGCATCTTACTGACAAGGAGAATGATATGTGCTCTATTTTTAATAATTATTTTCTCTCGGTTTTCACACAGGAAGACATTAATAATATCCCAGTAATTAATTTTTACAGAGGCCCAGAAGAAGATAAATTATGTAATATCACAGTCACTAGCGAAATGATTATGAAACAGCTGGACCGACTGAAACAAAATAAATCGCCGGGTCCTGATGAGCTTTTGCAAGGGTTCTTAAGGAATGCAAAATGGAACTCTGTGAACCAATATCTAACATTTTTAATTTATCTCTTCAAACAGGTGTAGTGTCTGATATGTGGAAGATGGCTAATGTAATTCCTATTTTTAAAGCAGGGGACAAGTCACTACCGTCAAACTACCGCCCAATAAGCCTGACCTCAATTGTAGGCAAATTACTTGAGTCAATTATAGCTGATATTATTAGAAGCCATCTAGATAACCATAATTTGATTAATGATACCCAGCATGGATTCACGAGGGCCGTTCCTGCCTATCTAATTTATTAACCTTCTTCAGTAAAGCTTTTGAGGCTGTTGATCACGATAAAGAATTCGATATTGTTTATTTAGACTTTAGTAAGGCTTTTGATAGAGTACCGCACCAGAGACTGTTAAAGAAAGTGGCAGCTCATGGCATTGGGGGAAAAGTGCTGTCATGGATCGAGTCATGGCTCACCAATAGGAAGCAGAGAGTGTGCATAAATGGGGTTAAATCCGAATGGGGACTTGTAACAAGTGGTGTTCCACAGGGATCAGTCTTAGGCCCATTGTTATTTATAATATATATCAATGACCTTGATGAGGGAATTACTAGTGATATGAGCAAATTCGCCGACGACACGAAGATAGGTAGGATAATTGATTCAAACATAGATGTCATAGAACTTCAGGAAGATTTAGACAAACTTAATTCGTGGTCAGAAAAGTGGCAGATGCAGTTCAATGTAGATAAATGCAAGGTTCTGAAGCTCGGGAGTGTCCATAACCCAAGCACTTATAAGTTAAATAACGTAGAACTTAGCCATACAGATTGCGAGAAGGACTTGGGGGTGATGGTAAGCAGCAACCTTAAACCAAGACAGCAATGCCTAAGCGTACGTAATAAGGCAAATAGATTACTGGGATTTATAGGCGCATAAAAAGAGGTGAGGGTCATCTTATAAATCAGTATACTGACATTAAGAGGGACGTTAAAAAGGGAATAAGAAAATCTAAACGGGACTATGAAATTAAAGTTGCTAGGGATTCAAAAACTAACCCAAAAAGTGAGCAGCAACCTTAAACCAAGACAGCAATGCCTAAGCGTGCGTAATAGGGCAAATAGATTACTGGGATTTATATCAAGAAGTGTTAGCAACAGAAGTCCAGAGGTTATATTACAGCTTTATACATCATTAGTAAGGCCTCACCTAGATTACGCAGCTCAGTTCTGGTCTCCATATTACAGAATGGACATAAATTCGTTAGAAAACATTCAGCGTAGAATGACTAAATTAATACATAGCATTAGAAATCTTCCTTACGAAGAAAGATTGAAGACCCTAAAATTACATTCACTTGTAAGACGTAGAATGAGGGGAGACATGATCGAGGTATACAAGTGGAAAATGGGTATTAACAAAGGGGATATAAATAAGGTCTTGAGGATATCTCTCCAAGAGAGAACCCGCAATAATGGATTCAAGTTAGATAAGTTTAGATTTAGAAAGGATATAGGAAAGTATTGGTTTGGAAATAGGGTAGTTGATGAGTGGAACAGTCTGCCTAGTAGGGTTATTGAAGCTAGGACCTTGGGTAGTTTCAAATTTAGGTTGGATAAATTCATGAGTGAGAGGGGTTGGATTTGAGTGGGACTCGCGCATGAGTGGGTAGAATTGTCAAAGCTTATTTCTTGGGTAGCATTGAAAATTGGGTTGAGCAAATATTCTGTTAGTGGGACGGATTGTGAAGGACCTGCCTAGTATGGGCCAACAGGCCTGCTGCAGTGTTCCTCCTTTCTTATGTTCTTATGTTCTTATATCAAGAAGTGTTAGCAACAGAAGTCCAGAGGTTATATTACAGCTTTATACATCATTAGTAAGGCCTCACCTAGATTACGCAGCTCAGTTCTGGTCTCCATATTACAGAATGGACATAAATTCGTTAGAAAACATTCAGCGTAGAATGACTAAATTAATACATAGCATTAGAAATCTTCCTTACGAAGAAAGATTGAAGACCCTAAAATTACATTCACTTGTGAGACGTAGAATGAGGGGAGACATGATCGAGGTATACAAGTGGAAAATGGGTATTAACAAAGGGGATATAAATAAGGTCTTGAGGATATCTCTCCAAGAGAGAACCCGCAATAATGGATTCAAGTTAGATAAGTTTAGATTTAGAAAGGATATAGGAAAGTATTGGTTTGGAAATAGGGTAGTTGATGAGTGGAACAGTCTGCCTAGTAGGGTTATTGAAGCTAGGACCTTGGGTAGTTTCAAATTTAGGTTGGATAAATTCATGAGTGAGAGGGGTTGGATTTGAGTGGGACTCGCGCATGAGTGGGTAGAATTGTCAAAGCTTATTTCTTGGGTAGCATTGAAAATTGGGTTGAGCAAATATTCTGTTAGTGGGACGGATTGTGAAGGACCTGCCTAGTATGGGCCAACAGGCCTGCTGCAGTGTTCCTCCTTTCTTATGTTCTTATGTTCTTTTTTTTCGTTGCTGCTTTATACTAACAACCTTGTTACTCCCACCCATCTTGTTGTTACTAACAACCTTGTTACTCCCACCCATCTTGTTGTTACTAACAACCTTGTTATTCCCACCCATCTTGTTGTTACTGACAACCTTGTTACTCCCACCCATCTTGTTGTTACTGACAACCTTGTTACTCCCACCCATCTTGTTGTTACTAACAACCTTGTTACTCCCACCCATCTTGTTGTTACTGACAACCTTGTTACTCCCACCCATCTTGTTGTTACTGACAACCTTGTTACTCCCACCCATCTTGTTGTTACTAACAACCTTGTTACTCTCACCCATCTTGTTGTTACTGACAACCTTGTTACTCCCACCCATCTTGTTGTTACTAACAACCTTGTTATTCTCACCCATCTTGTTAATAACAAATTTGTTACTCTCGTCTTGATTCAAAGAATCTGTTGGGAATATATACTAGCTTACAAAAGCTCATCAAGATTGAGTTATTGGGTTGAAAGCTTATCGACTACGCGTTGGTCATTAAGGAGAAAAGCACACACATAAAAAAACAAAAATACACATAGAAGGAAACGCACACATGAAAAGAGTACACATGAATGAAAACGCACATGAACAGATAACACCAATGAACAAAGAAAAAATGTATAAAAAATGTTCATGAGTACCCTTTCTGGGGTTTAATTTTTTTCAATAGGCTTTTTATTATTTTTATGCGTGTTAATAATACAATAATTTATGACGAAAAAATATGCAAACTCGTTGAAAAACAAACAATATTTTACTTAAGGCATTAATTTCCCAATAGCTTCAATAAGGGACTTCGTAATAACACCTCAGATGAGACACATCGTTAAACACAACTGCTGTTGCTGTGGGGTTTGATCTTGGAGATATACCCCCCTCCCCCCCACACACATTGAATTCATGTGATAGTTTTAAAAATTACGGTTTAATTAGCTACTGCTCAGTTACTACGTTGCAGAAGGATTGAGGAATTAAAAGGAAGAGCGGAGTACAAGACAAACTCAAATCACTCAATAGAGTGCAAGTCTAATGTGAGAGACCTGGAAGTGATAAAGTCAGAAGATCTCATGTTCAATGAGCACAACAATGTCATTATCACAATTGAAAAATAAATGGCAGGTTGGGTAACTAGAGCTTTCAAAACAAGGGACGCAATGCCAATAATGACATTCTTCAAGTCACTCGTTTTCTCTAGGTTGGAATATTACTAGATTACCGGAAGCGCCTCAAGGCCCTCGAACTGTAAACGAGGAAGCTACATGATCACCTGGAAGATTATGGAGGGATTGATCCCAAATCATTATCTATACCACTACATATGAACACACAAGACTTAATAGACGGTTCAATGTACCTCCGGTGAAAAGCAGGGGAGCGATGAGTAGAGAGAACCTAGTAAGTGTAAAGTGACCTCGACTCTTCAACCCTCTATGCATAAGTGTTATTACCAACAGACACCTGCCTGTCTTCAAGAGGAAACTCAACAACATCCTCAAATCAGTTCCTGATCAGCTGGGCCGTGGTGCATACGTCTACGAGTGGCGGGTACCAATAGCCTGACTGTTAGGCCAGCAATCCCAGCCTAGTCTGGGACTGGGCTGCGGGAACGGTGACCTCACAATATGTAACTACAGGTAACCTTACTTGAAAATATATATTTTTATAGTAAATCTGATTATTACTGGTTTAATCAAAAGATTTAAACCCGAAAGGTTCATGTAACGCCTTCAAGCTCGATGCGAGGATGGGGTGGATATGCCCAGTGCTCTGAATCAAGTGCCCCACACCAACATCAAGGTACTTTCACTTAAAGAATATGGCAAACAAACACTCGTCAACTAGTTACCTAAGGAAAAATACTGACTACAGAGGTTTTTGTCATGTGTTGGCACAGTGTTCTATCATGGTAATCCAGTGCCAGACTGTGTAAAGACGCATAATGCGGGTTACGGTATTTTATTGTGAAGACGTTTCGTCCACCTGGTTTATGAAACATCTTCATAATATAAAGCCAGAACCCATATTGTGTGCGTCTTATTTACATTGTTGTTCCATGACTGCTGATAGCCACGCTCCCCGACCATCTTTCTCGACGGGAAAGCAAAAGACACTCCTCCCAGCAACCTTCCGTTCGAATAATCCGCACGGCAGGCATCGGCTATAACAAAATCCTTCATATAAACACTATTTTACTACGAAAGGTGAGACATAAATATAGTGTTACTGGCAAGTTGCAGGCTCACACTTGACCTCCAATATGGCGCAGGTAACGCCACATTCAAAAGCTCTTACCCATATATGCCCCTCAAGAGTATATATACTGAGATATACGCCGGACAGTTTACAGTCCCGTGTTTGTCTAGTGAGAATTTCTTGTCAAATTGATTTTTTAAGCCTACGTGGAGGCTCGTTAATGTGACCTCAATTTACACTTTCTGGTGATATTACGGGAGAGAGAGAGACGGAATACCTCATAGATCATTTCGTGAATTACTATATTATAATTATATTAATGGAGAAATGCTAAATCCATACGGGTTTAAACAGCGCCTGTGGAGTGTGAGGCAACTGAGAGGCACCTGCATTTCTTGCTCCTTACCATGTCACCTAACCATCTAAATTCCGCTATTGGTAAAACTTTGGTACAAACAGCAGCTGTGCGAACGTTTGTTGTTGTGCCAGCTTCGTGCAATTAATAAAAGTGCTGCTGAGATGCAGCGGGCTAGTATGAATAGGCAGGTTAAGCAACGAAGGTCCGTCTCACCTGATTAACTTTCTACTACCTCATCTAGAGATTATTTTACTCCTCCTTGCATTGCTATGGCGGCGCCCGGAGGCTAGACTTGCACTCCTCAAAGTTCCTTGGTGCTGGGAAGGGCTCTCGATCCAAGGAATTAGATTTACCCTCCCCTTCCCTGAGTTAGACCTGAATACCTCCCATTCCTCAGATGCTGTATGACCCCCTATGAGTTTACCGGTTCCCATAATAATAATTATAATAATAGAGGCTAGACTGGGTTCCAGATTTTTATCTGGAGGATGAGGTACGTGGACAAACACAGGTACATATATGCAGATCAGACAAGCATGCAGAACAATCTTATATTTCCACAACGTATCACTCTAATGGAGCTTTTAGTTCTAAATACTTGTGAATGTGTCTTCACACCTGTGAGTGTTACTTCCTTCAAACAAGGAAAAGGATGCAATACAATGGCAGAGTATACAGAGAATATGTAAATAAAACTAACAATGCGGGTTATGACCTTTCATTATGAACTGATATAGTCCCTGGTGGACGAAACGTCTTCACAATAAAACGCCCTAACATGCTTTGCTTTATTTACAGGTAAAGGCCGGTTACTGGGACGAAAAAAGCCTATTACCACGTGAGTAAAGGATTGACAGGAACTCTATCATCTAGGTGAGTAGTCAGGAAGGGTGTGGATTAGTGGACAGAGGACCAAGCCTCGGCCTCTTGCGCTGAATGATTTACACGGGTTTAGTGCTCTACAGAGATGAGATCTTAAATCAGTTGGATTCCTAATAAACGTGGTGTTATCGAGCAACATGTGGCAATTCAGATACCCTAGTACAGGGCTACTCAATTTCTATGAGCAAAGATCCAGTTGGACAAGTACCAATGTATGCAAAGCTCCAGATACATTTTCACACGCAATCATGCAAAGAAATAAATCCGAGTATAGGGCAGCGTACTCATCATTTTCTGTGAGCTTCATTTTCACTCCTCGTCTTATAATGTATTAATCCCGCTGTTGTGTACCACCTGATCCTGACCGTGGTAACACCTGTTATTTAACTAAGTTTTCTCCTGAAGCCCGCGGTCCAACTAGTACACTCAGAAGGTCCGGATTCGGACCGCGGGCCGCCAATTGAGTAGCCCTGCCCTAGTACTTCTGGGGCAGTAAATGCATACCATGCCCTCACTCTTTGGGAATGTTCTCGAAAATTTCAAAGCTTGTAAATATTTGGCTAATTTATTACACTGCTGCAAAAATCGAGATACCAAGGCAAACAATCACTGATTTTCAGCTCTAACGACATTATCATGTGTTCATTTAGCATTGTATTCAGTGTAGATTGAGGAAGATAGGTATGTTAGTTACCAGTTGTCAAAGGCGCTTGCCGTTAGACACTTAGCCTATTATGTATGTTAGTTACCATTTTGTCCTAGGCACATGTCGATTAGACACTAGGCCTGTTGTGTGTGTGTGTGTGTGTGTGTGTGTGTGTGTAGTGTGTGTGTTTATGTGTGTAGTGTGTTAGTTACCATTTTGTCCAAGGCACATGTCGATTAGACACTAGGCCTGTTGTATATGTGTGTGTGTGTGTGTGTGTGTAAGGAAACACTTCGAAATGTTTCGGCCCCGCCGGGAATTGAACCCGGGCCCTCCATGCGTGAAGCGAGAGCATTAGCCACCATGCCATCGGGGCGTGTGTGTGTGTGTGCATCAATAACAACACTGCGACTAGCCGAGGACTCGAACCCGTGTCGTTTTAGGCCGCCTCGTGATGGTGAACGAAAATTCACGACGCTCTAACCCACGGGACCAGCCAATCCTACAAAGATTACACACCCAGCAGAGCTAGGGTGCATAAGAGAGAGATGCAGATGTGATATTTAAAGCTACAGCAATGACCAACAAATACTTTTAATACGTGTGTGCGCGCGTGTGTGTATACCTGGAGAGGGTTTAGGGGGTCAACGCCCCCGCGGCCCGGTCTGTGACCAGTCCTCATGGGGGATCAGGGCCTGTTTGTTTTACATGGAGATGAGAGATGAAGCAAGACACGGGGTTTAATGTTTTGAGGTATTGTAAATTGAATATTTTTACGAGTTTTTTTTACAGTTACTCCTGTTTGACTATGGTTTTCAAGAGGCTGTCACTGAGCACTGATTATGTCATCTTCCTCTTGTGATTGTTATACAAAATCAGAAATATTTTTTTGTAAATAATAATAATAATAATAATAATAATAAAACAACTCAGGTTTATTACATAAGGTTTATGAATTGTTTTGCGTGAATACACATTTAATAGATTCATATACATATGTAAACATTGATGTCAATTATGTTAAATAAACTAATGATAAACAAAAAATTAACTGACTTATTCCCATTGCAATGTGTAATTTATAAACGTTCAAACCACTAATTTTACAATATATCAAATCCCCCTATATATATATATATATATATATATATATATATATATATATATATATATATATATATATATATATATATATATATATATATATATATACACACACACATGAAATTCATTGTAACAACAGTTTACACAATGTTAGCGGCGGATATAATTTCCATTTTCATGGAAAAAAATCGATACAGGCAAGATGTCGAAATCCCTGTAATTCGTCGCGGTGAATTGATGATTGACATTTTGTTGAGGATAGACTGATGATTGACGTCTTGGTGCAGAGCGTGTATCGGGCGAGGGAAGCCCCGTCATGCCTCTGTCATAGCCGCTGATCAATAGCTGAATAATCCCTCGCAGCCAGCAGGAATTTACAATGGAGAGGGCAATCCTACTTTTTTCCCTGGCATTCGCGGTTTATTGGCAAACAGCTTCGCGGATTTGGTGAGCTGTGGGCCGAAGCTGGCGTTGTGGAAGTCGAAGCTAACGTTGAGGAAGAGGGTTGGTGGGAGCGTGTCGACGGACGTGCGTAAAGGAAGAGACCCCCGCAACGCTAACATAAATTCACGCCAATTGCGGGTAATTCCACCCTCACCCACCCCCGCACTCAGGCACGCGTCTCTCCCCTCCCTCTTTCCTTCCTTTCCCCCACTCCATTCCCTGTAGGCCTACCCATCCACCCGCGCCGCACCACCACCTTCCTCCCCAAGGGCCACCACCCGGGCCTTCCCCTACCCTCGTCCAACAAAACAAGTAACTGGAGACCACTTCTTCCCCAGCGGACGCGAAAAATGCGTATACAATATTTTTTCCCAGGATTCAAATTCTTTTTTTTTAAACGTATGCAGTGAAATCCCAAAGGATGTGCTGGATAGGCCTATCCCCCAAATTCTCTCTCTCTCTCTTTCTCTCTCTCCCTCTCTAAATCCGAAACAACGACAATCAATTAATATTTGCAGTCGTTTAGAGGACAAGGCAGAGATAGGAAAACCATTGATGATGAGACACATCAACAACCAGCACAGTTAATTGACCATCAAGACGCTAATGGACTAATTAGTACCATCGAGAACTAATTTTTGAGTCAGCTTGTTACACTTCCAGCACAGTGTAGTAGATCTCGTCCTTAACACCGGAGGTCCTGGATTATCAAGCTCTTGAGCACGCGGTAACCCGTAGGGGTTGTACACTGAATAAGAGGTAGTCAGGTTTGAACCAAGAGGGAGAAGCTCTAATTCCTCGAATCAAAAGCCCGTAGCCAGCATGGAATGGGTGAGACAAGTTAACAGTGACACTAAGATTGTGCAAAGTGAAAAAAAAACTAACTTTGTTACCCAGACTAATTCTTAACTAACTTAAACTTTGATAGCCATGTAATAATTGTTATGACACATTCCACGATTCATTTCGATGACAGTTTCCCTCAATCTGTGTTATAACACAGATTGTATTAGGTACATGACACATCATTCCCTTCACTCTATTAGTTACATGACATGATTCACACAATCAAGTCCGTGGTAAATCTCTCCAGTATACGAGGCAGATGACATTCAAGCCCAGTCCGTCATCTTTCCGTCTATTTCCCCTTGAACTTGTCTTCTTCCCTCTTTTCTTTACCCCTCCCCGTCACTATAATTCCCTCCCTTCCATCGCCTGTGTAATTTCCCTCCTTCCCTCCCCCGCTCGTGTAATTCCTCTCCCTCCCTTCTCCGGCAAGTGTAGTTACCCTCCCTCCAACCTCCGCCTGTGTAATTCCCCTCCCTCTCCCCCACCACTTCCCCCCTCCGCAGGTATACGTCTCTTAGCTTTAATTCTCACTAGCGGCAACTTTTTTGACTGATGGACCTCGCATTTATCATCAAGGACGAATTAGAGAATGATCAACCTAACATGGATTAGCAGGTCTGCTGCAGTGCTTTGTTTATATCTTAAGAGTATGACCCTGTCTAGCATGAGTCAGTAGGCCTGCTGCACTGCTTCCTATTTTTGTGTTCCTGTTTTTGTGGAGGTAGTGGTGTTTGCGTCGGTCGCCCTTCTCTATGACACAGCTGACCGACCGTAAATCTGACTGTCGTACTTCCCTTCCTGTCTCTTCTTGTCTAAGACTATGCCCTCGTCTGCTACCTGTCCCTATCAGCTGACGCCTATATAGCGCTAGCCTCCTTGTCTGTTCTTCAGAATCTCCACACCTACGGTGCTGTTCACACCAACTCCAAGGAAGGGACTGATTACCTCATCTTTTGTATATAGTTCAACTGTCTTAAAGTTTTGTCCTAGAATCTTTATTAATAAAGCCACTGGATGGCGAAACGTCTACAATAAAGATACCCAGATGTTGCACATGTGTCTAATTTTCAAGGTATATGTTGGTGAGACAGGCAGGATTTTGAACCAATGCCTTGGTGAGAACAGACATGCAACAGAGACAGTCTTAATAATGCTTGCGTAATACACAGGAATTCACAAGGGCACCTGATGAGTTGGAAAGACTAAGTTGGCCATGAAGGAATACAATCTACAGAAACGTAGCTGCCTTGATAGTGGTTTCCGACACAGTAGTCTCAGAAGTGCTCTCTATGTCCAGTCTACGCACAAAACTAGGTGACGAATGCTTAAGCACCTAACAACATTGAACCTGACTACCTAGCTCACCTGACTTCCTTCTCCTATTTATTCTGCGTTATGCTATATTCTATATTTGATTGAAAATGCCTCCTAAATGTTGCATTTCCGTCCACAGTTTATCGGCAGTGTCATACCAGTACTTGTACCGGAAAAGTTATTTTTAACACACACACACACAAAACAACCACCACAGGGGGAGTTGAACGACAGCTCTAGGCCTTTCATGTTGCGGTCAAAACATCAGGAGCTTGCATTGTTGCAGAAGAAATGAGTAGAAAGTTCAAGCAGATTCGTTCAGGGGAACGTTTCGCATCTTGTATCGCTTATTCACGATTATTGTGCGCATACATATACATGCTTAACAATTCGTAAACAGGCGAAATTATTTGCAAACATTGTCTCTACGTCCACAGCAAGACTCGAACCTGCAAACGCTGTAACAGAGTCCACAGTACTTTATCACGGAGCCAGACCCCCAGATAAGTATGGTACTCTGATACAGAATTTGCAGGTTCGAGTCTTGCTGTGGACGTAAGACACAATGTTTGTATATATATATATATATATATATATATATATATATATATATATATATATATATATATATATATATATATATATATATATATATATATATCCCTCCGACATAGGATCTGTTACAGAAACAATGAAAGTAGTTTAATAATCCCTGCAAATAATATCGACACAGACCATAGGGTCTACTGTTATCTGTGTTTACCGTGTAGGTACACAAGGATAAATTAAACGCCACAAAAGATCTACCGGCTTATGTAAGGCAACTCCAAATTATACTTAATTTTCATTTATGCAATTGTTTCAATAATGTAACCTGCCATTTTATCAGTGTATATATACCCGGAGAGGCGTGTTTCTCTCAGTGTACATAACAAGAGGTGCTTCTGTGTACATAAGGTTTTTCTCATTGTACATAAGCGTTTCTCAGTGTACATAACAAGAAGTGTTTCTCTCAGTGTACATAACAAGAAGTGTTTCTCTCAGTGTACATAAGAAGTGTTTCTCTCAGTGTACATAACAGGAGGTGTGTGTATATGCATCGAGAAGTATGAATTTGCCAATGTACAATGAAGTGTATATTTCCGTATGCAGCCGAAACACAGTCAACGTCTAGCAACGAAGTAACTGAAAAAACAGGCAACGTCTAGTAACAAGGTAGCAGCAACAGGCAACGCTAAGCAACGAGGTACTAAAAGAAAACGTTCACATCTGTACGTTCATTACTGGCGGTGCTAGAACGGGCTGCCAACGTGCATATAATTAACAATGTTAAACTCGACCCGAGATCCGTTATGACCGTCTTCAGTGTTTATTGTCCTGCTGAGTACAAAGTTGTATGAGCCGCCCATCATACAGCTTTAACTTCCTGTTACCGCACCCACACTGTGTTCACGGTCAAGTCTGCTAATCCTAGAACTCTAGAACTCGTCTACACTGAGCTCACTTCTAGGCCTTCTTATTATTACTATTAATAACAATAATAACAACTATTTCTACAAAAAGGAAGAGCATTTCGGGCAACTCTGGTTACTCTTAGCCCTTAACACCCAGGTACCTACTTACTGCTAGGTGAACAAGGGCAGTAGGTGTAAGGAAACATGCCGGGGACTGATCTCAGACCTTCAGAGTGTGAGGCGACGGCGCAGCCATATAAGTCACTAGCACCACCTGGAACTCGCCTTCATTGGGCTCGCTTCCAGATCTACTAATCTTAGTACCCTGGAACTCGCATATACCCAATATATTAAAGGTATACAATAGCGACAATAAATAAGGCACATTTGCAATAGTTACGTAACTTTATCCCGAAACGTTTCGCTCACACAGCAGTTTCAACAGTCGAATACAGAGGTTGCATATATGGAGACGGCAGCAGTGAAGAGATAAAGATAATGTGGTTAGTTCATCAATCTTGAAGGAGTAGTTTGAGGGGGTCAGTCCCCGCAGCCTTGAGATGTGTTCAACTTCATAGTTTTGACCTATTTGAAGCTGAAGCATGAGAAAGGAGCCTTATTCATAAAAAAATGTATGTATATATGCCAGCAAGAGTTGACTAGCTTAGTACGCTGGATGAAGTAGTGAGTGCATTAGTTTGTGATTTAATACGCTTAGCTGACTGTCTTGTGGTTTAGAAGAAATTCCATTCTGTTCAATGTTCTAGTCTTTGCTTTTGCTCTCATTAAAACGACTTATGCCTCACCTGACGTTCCCTAACACCTAGTGGGTGTAGGAAGGTGAAAGTGTTTATAGAGGTTGTTAGAAGGCGTGGGTGAATGTAGAATATAGAGGGTGTGTGAGGTTGCAGGATACATATAGAGGGTGTGTGAGGTTGCAGGATACATACAGAAGGTGGGTGAGGTTGCAGGATACATGCAGGTGTGTGAGGTTGCAGGATACATGCAGGTGTGTGAGGTTGCAGGATACATACAGAGGGTGTGGGGGGTTGAAGGATACATATACAGGGCGTGAATACACAAGCAAGGCGCGGATGAGAAAGATGAAGGGCGAAGGTGGGTGGAGGACAAACATGGAGGGCGTGGGTGGAGGACAAACATACAAACATGGAGGGCGTGGGTGGGTGGAGACAGGTTAGGCCTACTAGTTCTGGCCTTCAAGGTAGGCGCGTCTCTCTCATATCGACGTCAGAATTACACTATTGATTTTTCATGCATCAGCTTGGAGGCCAACCTAGGTCTATGTGGTGGTCATGGTGGCTGTATAGTCTCTCTCTGAGTCATGGTTACTACTTCCATGAGTCTACAGTAGTCTGTAGTGGCTACCATTGTGGCTTCTTAAGTGCCACCATGATACATGATGGAATCATTAGTGTTAACCTACGATTGTGATGGTAACTATCATGGTTGGTCTTAGACATTAATGGTGGTTCTCAAGCGACTCTGTGAGAGACGGTGGTTCTGTGGCCTCGAGGCTCTGCGAGAGACATGGTGGTTCTGTGGCCTCGAGGCTCTGTGAGAGACATGGTAGTTCTGTGGCCTCGAGGCTCTGTGAAAGACATGGTTCTGTGACCTCGAGGCTCTGTGAAAGACATAGTAGTTCTGTGGCTTCGAGGCTCTGTGAGAGACATGGTGGTTCTGTGGCCTCGAGGCTCTGTGAGAGACATGGTAGTTCTGTGGCCTCGAGGCTCTGTGAAAGACATTGTTCTGTGGCCTCGAGGCTCTGTGAGAGACCTAGGGGTTCTGTGGCCTCTAGGCTCTGTGAGAGACATGGTTCTGTGGCCTCGAGGTTGTGAGAGTTTTTATTCACACTGTGGGAGTTATCTAGTTTGCAGGGGTCGAGTCATAGCTCCTAGCTCCGTCTAACTTTTATCGACCGGTTTCACTAATTCTTGGCCTCCAGGGACTGATCCTACTCACTCCTGAAGCTGTGTATAGTGTTTCCTTCACAGACTTTTCACGTAGCGCATTACGCTTACCCGGAGAGGATCAAGCAGCGCCTGGGAAGTGGGAGGTAATGAGGTTTGATCCGAGGAAGGAGAGAACTGCTCTAATTGCAAGCATCAAGAGCACTTCACTAGTATTAAGAAGTTTATATGAAAGACTGTTGAAGAGAAAGAAAGTAAATAGAAGTGAAAAGAAGAGAGATAAAGAGGGAAATAGGACATAGAAAACAAGATGAAAGATATTGGTATTTATAAACTGAGGAGCTGAAGTCTATGGAGAAAATATGAATAAAGTGAAAGGTGAATAAATGACAAAGTTAAGAAAATGAGTAAATATGAATAAAGATAAGAAAATGAGTAAATATGAATAAACAGAAGAAAATGAGAAAATATAAATAAAAGAAAATTGTCTAGTATAATGTAAGAGAAAATTATAGCAAATAGAATAATGAAAAAGTATTAGAAAATAAGAAAAAAAATGGGCAAGCAAAAGCGAAAGAGAGGAGATAATAAAGTGCAGAGATAAAACACTCAGCGAAAGACAATAAAACCTTTATTTTAACCAGTGGAAACGTATCTACAAGCTAACAGCTGTTGTCCTACCTCAGCTCATCTACAAGCTAACAGCTGTTGTCCTACCTCAGCTCATCTACAAGCTAACAGCTGTTGTCCTACCTCAGCTCATCTACAAGCTAACAGCTGTTGTCCTACCTCAGCTCATCTACAAGCTAACAGCTGTTGTCCTACCTCAGCTCATCTACAAGCTAACAGCTGTTGTCCTACCTCAGCTCATCTACAAGCTAACAGCTGTTATTCTATCTCAGCTCATTTCAAAGCCCACACCTAGCTAAGGTACACTACTTCACTATCCACCTTCCCCAGGATTCCTCCCATAACAGTCGACTAACTTCCAAGAGCCTTTACATGTGATATATATATATATATATATATATATATATATATATATATATATATATATATATATATATATATAAAATAAAAATAGCGTTCATCGTTTCTTTGTAAAAAATAAATGATTATTCCAATAGATGAAATATTGTGTGGAGGGGCATGATGGTTTTGGCGAGTCATGGTGTACAGTGCTGATGATACCACGGGAGCTGCAGTCATCAGTCATCGTGTGTTTGTGTATCAGTCATCGTGTGTATCGGCCTCAGTCATCGTGTGTATCGGCCTTGTCACACGCAATGGTAACGAGCCGCTAACTACTCTCTAATTGGTGCAGCGCTTGTTCACACTTACTGTCTTGCATTGTGAGGGTGGGAAGGTCGGGTGACGGGAGAGGCTGGATGTTTGGGATGAGGGAGGGCGGAAGAGAGGGATGGAGGTAAAGTGTTAGATGGATGCGGAAAGATGAGCTAATCGAGGGAGAGAAGGGAGGAAGGGAGTGGGTAGATGGTTGAAAAAATGAGAGAGGGAAGGTTAAAAGAAGAGAGAGGAGGGCTTCGTTAAAAGAAGGAAGGGCAGGAGTAGAGACATAATTTAAAAAAAAATATTAGAGAGAAGAGTAAAGGAGGAACTGAGAGATGGAGGAAAGATGAAACATAGGACATGGAAGGAGGGAGGGAGGAGAGAAGGTTGAAAGGGAAGAGGGAAGGAATGTAAGTTAAGAGGTACTAAAATAAAGAGAAGAATAATGCAGTAGAAAGTAAGTAATTTAAGACAATGAGGAACAGTTCAATAGAAGTCAGGACAGTAGAAGAAGCACAGGTGCTAAACAAGCAGTACAACAATATACATAACGTAGTGCAACAAGAAAGTAATACCAATCCTCGAGTGCACTGCACTAGTGTAAAACCACCACCTGGCAAGCAAAGCAGCTCCAGGAAATAAATAAAACAAATGTACACCTGTCTTATTCATGAGTTTGTGGGTATTGAATACCAATAACGTGAAGCTCCATGATGTTGAGAGACTGGCACCAGTTGACTTCCAGAGTTGACAAATATAAACTGTGAGGAGGAACCTGACTATTACCTGACGTCGCTGGAGGAGCGAACAATCAGGGACGTGATCAGGACATGCATGATACTCACTGGTAGTAGGAGACAAGGACAAACTGTTAACGTGGAAGAAGATAGAAAGATCAAATGGAAGTTGAATACCTAAGTAGGTAGAAAGGTGTACAGAAGACAGTATTGAATAAGACACAGAACAAACTCTTATCGTGGCAACGTTTCGCTCTGCGTAGGTAACGTTCTACACAGAGCGAAACATTGTCATAGTAAGTTCTTGCTTTGCATCCGTGCCCTTTCTTAAAGAGTCGAAGAAGAATTCGACAGGATATTTTTTCTGAAAAAAAAAAAAAAAGAGAGACTCGGTAAGTTAGAAATCAAAATTTCCTAGTCGACTGAAGCCAAAGGACAGTCCAGGAGCTTGAGTGCATCCCCCTACAACCACAAGGAGGCCAGCTAGAACTCTGACACACACACAAAAAAAAATGCCAAGTGTCTTTCGAAAAGTGCTTTTGACAATCGGCAACTAATTAACACAATCTATACATACACGCAAGTGTACACGTGTACATATATACACACATATATACATGCGAATATACACGCACTCGAACGCTCTCAGACCTAAAAAAAAAAAAAACTATCAGGCCACTTTCTAAACAGAATAAATATGAAGGCCATTGAGGAGGAATTAGGATAAAATGAAGACATAACGAGAAGAAAAGATTTCACTGAGTGGACAAGGACGTAGAAAAGAGAGCAATAATTTGAAGGCATAAAGGCATAAAAGAGGATAAATTGAGAGATACGAGAATGGGGAAGAGAGAGAGGCAGGGAAATTGACTCATAAAATAGGGAACGCCGAGATAAGATGGGAAGGGGAGAGGGAGGAGGAAAGGGATTGAAGGAGAGGAAGAAAAAGAGGAAAGGATGAAAGGAAAAAAAAAAGGGAAGAGGAAGAGAGGGGAAGATGAGATAGAAATATAAGGAGGAATGGGAAGGGAGAAGGAAATAAAGTAGAAAAGGAAAGACACATGAAAAAGAAGCCAAAAGCAATGATTCTTATTTACATTTTGCGTCCTTAGGTCCTCCCCTGGACATAACCCACAACAGCTGACTAACTACTGCCCACCTATTGACTATTAGGTGAACAGGGTGGAAGGAATCTGACAGTCAGGTACCTACTTACTGCTACGTGAACAGGAACAACAGGTTTAAAGAGCCTTATCAATACGTTCCGCCTCTCCCAGGATCGAACCATCGTCTTTTCGTTGTTAGCCGAACGCGCCACACCTGAGCTACAAGGAAAGAGTGACGGGAGTAAGAGACAAGGAGAAAGGAGGTGAAGGGATGTGGATAAAGTTGTCATGTCGAGTATGGATGAAAAGAATGAATTAAATTTTTTTTTTATATCCCCCGAAAGAGGATAACTACAGTGGTCATCTGATTCCTTCCAGCAAGGTTTCCATGGTATACCTTGAGACCAAGGTTTCCATGGTATACCTTGAGACCAAGGTTTCCATGGTATACCTTGAGACCAAGGTTTCCATGGTATACCTTGAGACCAAGGTTTCCATGGTATACCTTGAGACCAAGGTTTCCATGGTATAAATTGAGACCAAGGTTTCCATGGTATACCTTGAGACCAAGGTTTCCATGGTATACCTTGAGACCAAGGTTTCCATGGTATACCTTGAGGCCAAGGTTTCCAAGGAATAGCTAGAAATACGTCTTCTGATCATCTGGAAATTTTTAAAACTAGTTTATATTTATTTATATGAATGTTTGCATTATTACCAGACTGTGTAGGTGCAAATTTACAAATTTAATAAATGAAAATAATGCAGTGGTTGCCTTGCGATAACTTGAGAATACCTCTTCTGATCGGTTTTACACTTTCGATGCAGTTATACAGTGCATAAGGAAAGATTGGGACTGTTATTGTACTTTGTAAGTGCCAATTTTCAATTTAAAAAAATAGGTTGAACATTTTCTCTACAATAACTTGAGAGTGCCTCTTCTAAACGGCTTCAAACTTATAACACTGTGTATCTAACTAAAAAAGGTGGGAATAGTTGATTTCCGTACAATATCTTAAATATTCTTCTTTTTGTCAGTTTCAAACTTTCAATGCTGGTGTATATTGCCTAAGACAAGGTTATCATTATGAGGTGTGCAAATTCCAATTTACTCATTTTACAATAAACACTGACATATTGATGTCTGTGTGATCGTTTAAGAATTCCTCTCGATGTCAGATTTAAAATCTTCAAGCTTGTAAATTCTACCTCAAGGAAGGTTCCGATTTATAGTAGGATTTGTGTTAATTGGGCAATTAAAAAAATATTGGGTATCATATCCTTCTTGAGTATTAAGG
Organism: Cherax destructor; assembly: GCA_009830355.1. Taxonomy (NCBI): domain Eukaryota; kingdom Metazoa; phylum Arthropoda; class Malacostraca; order Decapoda; family Parastacidae; genus Cherax; species Cherax destructor. The sequence goes on along the minus strand of WNWK01001605.1, from coordinate 95,732 downwards.
AATTAGGGGCATCAACACTAAATTCTCAACACCAGTTTTCTGACCCAACATAATGCTCCTGATTGTGATTTCTTGTTAATTTCCTGTAGTCTTTTGCAGCCATAATCTTTCCATTTGTTTTGTATGTTTAAAATGACCACTATCCCTTATATGTGTGCAACGTTTAAAATAAAATGTATTAAAGAAAACCTCAAAACAAACAAGAGGAAATATTTTAGGCTATGCATAGATTTTTTTTTACATTTGAAATGTTTTCTCACTAACATTTTAAAGTGTGCATTTTTATATGCGTGTAGATGTTTTTTATATAAATCCAAACACTTCTTAAAAATTACTAAGACGTTTCTGTTTTTTTTTTTACGACTTTTAATATTTTTCTTACTTTCTCGGATTCGACATTAAAAATTATGTTTACAAAATTAATCGTTCTGTCTTATCTAGGAAAGTTATAACAAAATAATATTAGATTTTATTATATATTTTTGGTCATCTCACAAACGGTTGAATATACATTCTCTTCGAAATTTTAAAGTTTTTTAAAGTTTTTTTTCTCCTTCATTCTGTGAAAATCAACATCAAATACTTAATGTTAGTAACTTTAGTTTTGTTATTTTACCAAATAATTTTCAGCTTTCACTATTTTTTATTAAAAAAAAAAAACAGTTTACTTAAAGAACATTATATCACCTTGACTCTACATCAGAATTTTCACACAATTTCTTTTAGTTGTTTAAGATATATAATTTTTTCTCTCTCACCCAATAACAAATTGAGACACTTTAGCCTAATTCAAACATTTAATAACTATATATTATTTTTCGAATGCTATGTTGTGGCACATCTGGCATAGAACAGAAATTGGCGTGAGTTTCATAAAGATTAGTTTATCAGCTTGCGTGTTATGACGGCGAGACTAAAGCCCCTGAAAACCATTATTTTCTCCCTGTCTCCGCCTCGCACAATGAAGTAGCTACTATTCTAAGTATGTACACAATTTTAGAAATACATTCATCCTAGTTTCGAGTGATTGGTGTTGTATTTTCATGTTCTAAGTCCCTCTTGAGTGTTGATTTACAGCTCCCGGGCCCTTTACAAGTGTTAAACTACAGGTAATCGACTTCTTGAAATTACGGAGCTAATCGTACGGGTGATCTCCAGCTCCAGAACCTATTAGGGGACTGAGTTATAGTTCCTGTGGTTCTTGAGGAAGTTAAGTTGCAGCACCTCTGGTTCTTGAGGGTTTTGTGGTACAGCTACGAGACCTCTCGTGTATGCTGAGGTACAGGGACCTGGAGGTTGTGTGATCGCGCACCAACCAAAAATTTATTATTATTATTATTATTATTATTATTATTACAAGAATTATTAAATAAAAATATTTCGAAACTGCGGATACTGTCTTTATCGTACTGTACATAATATTCTGAGAGAGAGAGAGTGAACAAAAAAGTCGCACCACCACCACCACCACCACTGGTGAAGTCAATGCGTCATGAAAAATGATAATGGATAGCTGAACTGTGACCTCTTGTGTATTGGGGTGGTTATGGTAGTGGGGGTGGGAGTGGGTGGTGGAAGAGTGCAGGTGGTAGTTGTTGAGGGGAGGTGGTGGAGGGGCATGCTGGGGTTGGGGTATTAGGGGGAGGGATTGTAATGGTCGTAGATAAGGTAGGTGTGGTGGGGAAGGGAGAAGGCGTGCGGTGGGAGAGGTAGAGGGCGCGTGGTGGTACTAAGTTTTTTTTTTTTTCAATCAAGAAGATTGAGTAGATCAAGAGTGTACCGCTAACCTACACCATATAATAGTTACATAGTAGAAGGACCAGCAGTGTACAGCTACTCTACACTGTGTGATAGTTACACAGTGGAAGCAACAGCAGTGTACAGCTACTCTACACTGTATGATAGTTTCACAGTGGAAGCACCAGCAGTGTACAGCTACTCTACACTGTGTGATAGTTACACAGTGGAAGCACCAGCAGTGTACAGCTACTCTACACTGTATGATAGTTACACAGTGGAAGCACCAGCAGTGTACAGCTACTCTACACTGTATGATAGTTACACAGTGGAAGCACCAGCAGTGTACAGCTACTCTACACTGTGTGATAGTTACACAGTGGAAGCACCAGCAGTGTACAGCTACTCTACACTGTATGATAGTTACACAGTGGAAGCACCAGCAGTGTACAGCTACTCTACACTGTATGATAGTTACACAGTGGAAGCACCAGCAGTGTACAGCTACTCTACACTGTGTGATAGTTACACAGTGGAAGCACCAGCAGTGTACAGCTACTCTACACTGTGTGATAGTTACACAGTGGAAGCACCAGCAGTGTACAGCTACTCTACACTGTGTGATAGTTACACAGTGGAAGCACCAGCAGTGTACAGCTACTCTACACTGTGTGATAGTTACACAGTGGAAGCACCAGCAGTGTACAGCTACTCTACACTGTATGATAGTTACACAGTGGAAGCACCAGCAGTGTACAGCTACTCTACACTGTGTGATAGTTACACAGTGGAAGCACCAGCAGTGTACAGCTACTCTACACTGTGTGATAGTTACACAGTGGAAGCACCAGCAGTGTACAGCTACTCTACACTGTATGATAGTTACACAGTGGAAGCACCAGCAGTGTACAGCTACTCTACACTGTGTGATAGTTACACAGTGGAAGCACCAGCAGTGTACAGCTACTCTACACTGTGTGATAGTTACACAGTGGAAGCACCAGCAGTGTACAGCTACTCTACACTGTATGATAGTTACAGTGGAAGCACCACCAGTGTACAGCTACTCTACACTGTGTGATAGTTACACAGTGAGAACAAAAGTCAGCAATGTTTCACTGTACAAACAGTCCTCCTAAAGCCTATGTCGATTTCTTACAAACTGTTTTAATCAAATTTATTGATTTGCGTTATCTAGATTAATTTGGGTTAGGTTAAGTTAGCCTATCCTGTATTAACAAAAAATAACCAATTATAGCACATTTTCAATAAAACAATAACACAGAGAAGTGTCAAATATTTCGGAAGAGCGATCTAAAATGGGACCCACCAAGCTCACTTTATTTTACACAGTGAAATAATCACTTTCTAAATTTCATTTCACAGTCACGCATCTGACTGTCTTAACTACAGTGAAATACTGACTTTGATTAGAAGGCTGGATTGGAAATGTACTCTTGGAAAGAAGGCTATAGAGATATAAGATAATACAACGTACTGGAGTGAGAGATATGGAAAGTAAACAAAAAAAAAAAAACAGGTGAAAAGCAGGCTAGCCACGAGAACAATAAGAACACAGTATCAACATCCGTGTCTAATATTTTCAAACTGCTGCCAGCAGATATAAATTTTTTTACTGGATCCTGGCATCCATAAGTGTGTGATGAGGACAACCTTGTAATACTGGAATGCTTGCTTGCAGATTTAATACGAAAGGAGGAAGTAGAGTTTAGAATTACTACCATTGCTGCTACTACTGCTACTAGTATTAGTAAGCAGTAAGTACTACTTCTTCTGGTATTAGTAAGCAGTAAGTAATACTACTACTAGTAGTATTTACTATGCCACTTGCAATCCAATAATTGATCTCTGCCACAATGACTATCAGCCTGATCCACAGTACCTGTAAATCATTTAATTAAATCTTATATTTGCGTTTAAAGTAACAGAGGGCATCTTGTACCATTAATCCGTTAGTATGAGCTACAAAACCTTAACTAACGTGTGTTGCCTCTCCTGCCTCGGAGTTTCATACTTATGATTTATCATCGAATCTCCCATGCCAAAAGTTTTTTCTTGTTTTAAGGTGTAAAATTTGCTTCATCTTGGTGTCTGGTGTTATTTTTAAAATTCAAAATTTCTAAATCCTATCAGTCTATTCATTCATTGGTAAATCATCCTTCAGCTATTCGGAAATGCTCGCAGGAAACCCTTATGCCAGTCTCTTTTTCGCTGCTGTCTAGTTACTCTTCTCTTACATACCTTGATCCAGGGACTGAGACCAGCAGATATAACCACCATTGTAAGCCACTAATTGCCACACGGCAGACTCTCTGCTGTTTACATTTGTATATTTCTAATTTATGGATATTAGATCTCTCTCTTTCCCTTCCTTTCACGTCCAGAACCACACAAGCATAAATGGAATAAAAATGGTGCTTAGGACGTTCGCGGCGAGAAAACTCGTAGCGGAAGCCTCGAAGGAGATTTGGAAACCCTCCCTCCCCCTCCTCTACCTATTGTCGGCTAACGTAAAGTGTATAAAATAAAATCTATATCGTAATTTGTCGCGCTGTGCGATAGCGAACCCGAGGACGGCGGAATACAAGATTGTCCTCCATGTGTCATTAGATACAGAAAATGGGAATTCTTGAAGGAAAACGAGGCGTACGTTACCAACTCCCCGACAAGCAGTTTCCTACCTCGGGACGCACCCAAACTGGAAGCTGTGCATATTCTGATACTTTTTTTTTGTTTGCCTCCGCTCTGCCCTTTACCAATTCCCCGCTTCCTATCTGGCACTTATTCACCTCCTTCTAGACGCCTCTCGTCCTTACAGACACCTCCCCTCCTTACAGACACCTCCCCTCCTCATTCCATCCACTTTCTCCCCTTGAACTTTTTCCCAGACATCCCCTTCGTTATCCCCCCTCCCCCTTCTATCCCCATCACTCCTATTCTCTTCCTTCTCTGTCTCCATTTTCTTCCGCTGGAAGCTGCGACTTTTCCTTTTTACATCCACATTCTGATTATATTGAAAGTGGGTGAGAAATGTTGAACAGCTGTCGGGGAAGTTGGGGAGGCGGGGAGGGACGGGTGGTGTGCCAGTAAGGGTAGCTGGGAGGTAAGGGTATTGGGGAGGTAATAATGGTGGGGAGGTAAAGGAGGTGGGGTGGTAAGGGTGGTGGAGTACTTAATATGATGGGGTGGTTAGGGTGGTGGGAAGGTAAGGGTGGTTGGGGAAGTAAGAGTTATTGGGGATTGGTGGGGAGGAGTGGGAATTGCATGAATAGAGGTGTAAATTGGGAGTAAGTGGGGTGGTGGGGGTAGGACGGATGGAGTTGGCGGGGTAAGGACGGGTGTAGTTGGTGGGGAATTGAAAGATGTGGGTGGGGGAGGATGGGATTGATGGGGAAGAGTGGATCATGGGTGAAAGGAGGGTTGGTTGGAGAGGAAAGGAAGGATGGGGATGGTGAGGGAGCGTGGAGGTAGTGGGGTGGCGTGATAAGGTTGGGGGTGTTGGGAGAACAGAATTGTGGGGATAACGAAGGTAGAGTAGTGGTGGTAGTTGATAGTGGGGAAGGGAGGTGGGTGACTATGCAGGCTCGAACACACGTCTCGTGTGTAACATTCACAATGAGCGGCGTCAGTCACATATTTTACTGTGTTCGGTATGTGTTTGATGGTCGCTTGAGGCGCCACTCTGCTATATCTCACCCAGAGTTAACAAAGCAGCAACATTAAAAGCCCCCTACATCCCTTCACCCCCTCCCTCCACTCCTACACCCTCTCCCATCATCCCCTCCCTTTCTTTCTCTCTTGTCTCCCTCTTTCCTCAACTCCCTTTTTTTCCCAGGGAACACAGAGCAGCTGCGGGGGTGGGCAAGGGTGGTTTGACGACAGTGTGGGTGGGTGTGTTGGAGTGTGTACTGATATGTGGGTGTGGAAAGGAAGGTGGGTGAGTATCTGTGGGTGTAAACAGAAAAGTGGGTGGGTATTGGTCGATGGGTCATATGTTGGAGTGGGTGTGCTATTATTTTGTAAGCAAAATTATAATCATCAGTAATGTATTGCTACCCTGTTCTATATCATAGTTACACAGTGGGAAGGAACAGATATCCAACTATGTTTCCATGTCATATCCCATCATATAAGCTGGGTCACACAGTGAAGAAATCTCAGCCTGAGTTGGAAGACTCCCGTAAGTAAGTCAAGTATTGCATTCATCAGCTACGGCAGCTTCAAAGGTTCGTCCCAGGAGAGCTGGGAACTTTCATCTCTCACGATGGAATAATAGTGACAAATAAGAATTTGTGAATGTATCTCCATCACAGAGTGGAGTAAGAAGTATACAAGAAAGAGAGAAAAGAAAAAGAAGAAAGGGGGCGAGAGAAATTTTGCCTACATTATGTACCAAAAAATACATACATACATATATACATACATATACACACACATGCACATATACAGAAACATTACAGATTCAATGTTTCAATAGCCTCTCAGCATTTTAAAGCTACAGCATGTGCCTAAGAATACAAACTGCACTAACCTGGCGACAACCAGCCAAAAGAATATGAAACAAACACTTCACCAGTACTAAACAACACCCACTAAATGTAGGCTGATCCAAGCTGCTTTACTAAACATTAATCAAAGACCAAATTGCTTGGCTAGTTTCGAAAAGAAAAATCTTAATTTACATAGATCTGTACAATACACGCCAGTCGGCACACACGCACGCACGCACACACACACACACGCACACACACACACACACACTGATTTATCAGTTTTTCAAGAGAGTTTTCCAAAGAATTCCCATGAAAGCCTAATCTGGAAAGTACAAAATATGAGAGGAATAAAAGACGAACTATTACAAAGGATGAAAGATTTCTACTTTGAAAGAAAAATGTGAATAGCGGTAAGAGCAAAAGGTCCTAATGGGGAAAATGTCCCTAGCGAGGTCCCACAAGGATCACCACTTTCACACAAGAAAATATTTATTTTTTCAACAAACGATTTACCAGAAGGATTAAAAAGAGAAATAATTTTGCGGATGATGCAGAAACTATGCAAAATAGAAAAAAAAATTTTGCTCTAAATCATTAAACCAAAACATCGATCATTTATTTTTATTAATTTGAGCGTTAAACCATGGTGGTCACGAGTGTCGAGGGGGGGGGAGGCTCGATCCTCCGTCTGCTTAGCACGAGAAAGATATTTTCATTCAGTATACACTTATACTCTGTTCGATAAAATGAGCAAGTTGACTGACAGGTGAATGACAACGTTGATCGAAGATGAGCAACAAATAATAGATATGGAGGAATGTGCAAGCAGGCTAAATGAGAGAGAGAGAGAGAGAGAGAGAGAGAGAGAGAGAGAGAGAGAGAGAGAGAGAGAGAGAGAGAGAGAGAGAGAAGGGAATCTCTGGAAGTAATCACTGACCAAAGGATGACACAAGGAGTTATCGCAAGAACAGAGTTGGGGCGCCTCACACCGACAAGGACGCGGTCACATATATATGTAAAACAAGTCTTGATATGCACAACGTTTCGCTCTGAGTAGAACTTTACAAGTGCTGGAAAAAGCTCTGCCTGAGAGCGAAACGTGAGGGCGCGCGCGCTCACACTCACCAACATACTAACACTCTCTCTCTCTCAAATGTGCGGAAGTAGATAGGAAGCTGTTGCTACAGTTCCTATCAGTGACGACCTTATCATCTGTGATGACCTTATCATCAGTGACGACCTTATCATCAGTAACGACCTTATCATCAGTGATGACCTTATCATCAGTAACGACCTTAGAGCATAATCACTAACAACTTTAACAAATCATGTATATCAATGTCGGAGGCTTTCAAAAGAACGACTGAAGTCTCGACGACTTTCACAAACGGCATTAGTGAATTTCATAAATACTACCAGTGAAAGTAGCTTTCCAACATGCTTTAAACAGGCCCCTGCTTGAATGTATTCTTCAATTTATAACTCAATAATTGCAAAAAATCTGCTTGCAAACCTAAGAGCGGAGAAGATTAAGTAAGCTAGTCAGTCATTAACAAATAAGCTCAATAACAGAAGACTCCAAGATCTAAATTTTGCTTAGAAAGTGTAGACTTTGTATTGTATGACATTAATATATTAACAGAATGCAATACAGACAGGTTGATGAATTAGATATCTTCTGTACTATGAAATCTTGGTGCAGAGAATGTCTTCTAAAACCCTAACAACTGGCCCAAGCCTTGAGTACGACTTCCACTAGTGACAAGTGGATCCCTGCCACCCATGACAATGTTTTGAAATGCTTCACCTCTTTTCTGGCCTTTGCCTCTGCTTCGGATTCATCAAGACTAAGGGACTGAACGAAAATCAAGGCTGTGGAACTGATTACCTCACCTTCCACTGCCTCCAGTATTTCATCTCGGTATTGCACTTAAAAATGCCACTGGTTGGGGAAACGTCGTCTTAATAAACACGCCCAGGTGTTGCACATGTGGCTTATTTGGCAAAGTTAATGTTTCAATTTATGAATTATTTATATTACGAAATTTTAACACTGATGAGTCTAATACTACTAATAATTTTACTAACTTTCTAAATATGTAGAGATGTGCGCAATTTAGTGTTAGACTACCAAAAAAATGTGTGAAGATATGAGGGGTGTTGGGTAAAACGGATGACAGTGGAGCTAAAGAGAATGGAGAGGGTACAAACACGCAAGAGCAAAAGGGTGAGAATAGGAAGGTAATCATGGGAGAAAGGGGGGGGGTTATACTGGGGGAGGTAATCACGGGTGGGAGGAGGATATGAGGTATAGGTTATTTGGGGGGTAGTGGTGTGGGGGTGGGGAGTGATGGTGAGGGTGATGGGTGAGCATGGGGGGGAAGCGAGAGTTGGGAAGGGATGGGGGAAAACATCAAAACTCTCAACAATGGTCTGGCTGGTATTCAAGCCTATTTAGGGAGTAAAATATTATCTGGTGTCACCTGGTTCACCCGCCCTCCTCACACCCTCGAAAAATAGACAGACTGATTCTGAAATTTATTTTTAAAGATTTTTTCTTCCCTTTCCTCTATAAGAAACACTTCTTTTACTACATTCACTCTTGGTTGTTTATATTTATGGAAAATTTTTAATTGATGAAAGGATCAGTACTGTTTAAAGAAACACGGTCATGCAAGACATATACAACGCCCCCTCACAAACTATCAGGAAGTCTAGCCAAACACCTAGTATAATTCTTGGGCACCGTCAGTCACGCACATCTAAAACACTCTGGTGACCTCCTTAACCGCATCCGCAACATTAACATCATAAACAAGAAACTCTCCAGCCTAGATGTCACATCCCTATTCACCAAGGTACCCACAACCCAAGCCAGCGACCTCCTGCGCTGGAATATTGATGACTACCACGGTCTTTTTCTTCAGCCAGCGAATATGTAGACCCCACTGAACTATGTGCTAATCTTAACTGTTTCTTTTTGGAAAATTCTCCTTTTCAGTGGACTTTCGGACTACCTATGTGCTGGAGAACCAATACATGGAATATCTCCAGGCCAAGCAGTTTTCCTCCATCTTCTCATCGGTTATCTGGCTTCGTTATGTTACACTAGTGTGCATATTAATTGGGACAGTGGTGAAGTAAGACATTTATTTGGAAAATTAATGTTCACTTGAAAAATACACGGCAATGATATGACAGATAATTTATTTATTAAGAGAGATGACTACCCTTTGCTTTTATAAGCACTGCTACACGCTATGGTATAAAAACGACCAATGTTGAACACATTTTAGCAAGTTCTTTGTCGTGGTACCAGGTCCTAATAAAGCCGCAATTAGCTTCTCCACAGTTGAACAGTCCTGTTTTGCGATCCTGTATTTGGTTATTGCCCATAGATTCTCAATTGGGTTGAGGTCAGAAGACATTCCAGGCCAATTTAGAAGAATGTCAGCATTTTTCTGGAAGTGTGACATGGAGCAAGATCCTGCTGGAAAATGCCTTCTTAAAATCTCCATTCAAGGCAGATGAAATCGCAGACCTAGAGAATGTAGAGAGAACCTTTACTGCACATATAAGTTCTGTCAAACACCTTAACTACTGGAAACGCTTGGAAGTACTTGACTTGTACTCACTGGAGTGCAAGCGAGATATATATATCATAATCCACACCTGGAAAATCCTAGAGGGACTGGTCCCCAATCTGCACTCAGAAATCACTCCCTACGAAAGCAAACGACTGGGCAGGCAGTGCAAAATACCCCCAATGAAAAGTAGGGGCGACAGTAGTACACTAAGAGAAAACACAATAAGTATCCGGGGCCCGAAACTGTTCAACAGCCTCCCACCAGGCATAATTGGAATTATCAATAGAGACCCCTGGCTGCCTTCAAGAGGGAGCTGGACAAATACCTAAAGTCAGTGCCGGATCAGCCAGGCTGGTTCGTACGCTGGACTACATGCGGCCAGAAGGAACAGCCTAGTTGATCAGGCCCTGAGCCACCGGGAGGCTTGGTCATGGACCGGGCCTCGGGGGCATCGATTCCCGGAATACCCTCCAGGTAGATTATAACATCAAGACTAAACATGGAGTCATTCACAGGCTTCTTCCTCCGTGCTCTCCACACATCTGCAACAGTGGATTCCTTAAAGAATGCTCTTTTCTCGAAAAGATCTTTTAACTTCACTACCCTTGTCATTTTATCAGGGATTCCAGACGGCGTACACATTACGCCATCTCGCCAAGACGAAACACCACCGAAAGATACATAGTCCTCCCTAACAACACTACTGATAAATATATATCAAATATTCTTTCTAATCACAAATTCAAAGTAGCCACCACTGCTTCCACTATGGTCAGGAATGTCAGTAAGTGACGCAAGTCCAAACCATTACATGGGGTATTCGGGTATTCACACTCCATTGCAATAAATGTGACAAAATGTACTTAAGCGAAAAATCCAGAGACCTTCACAAGCGCATTTGTGAAAGCCAATATTAAAGTGGAATTAACAGTTTGGATAACGCCTGATTTTAATAAGAAAACCAGTTAGTCGACTGGTGTGGGTCGCATCCTGGGACAAGGACCTAATTTGCCCGAAATGCTCTGCATAACAAGGGGCTTTCTATATATTAGTATGTCATTGATGTCACCTAGGCCTGTATACCATGTACATGTACTTGTAGTAAATAAAGATATTATTATTATTATTATTATTAAAACTGGTTTTTATTGCATATTTCGATATTTCAGTGCAGTTTGAGACCTTATCTGACTCATTTGAAACTTTAGCTATATGTATGCAACTAACAGCTGCACTCGTTATTGAGATAATAATTACTGTTTCCTATAGCTGCACCCGTCAATAAGACAATAACTACTGTATCTTACAGCTGCACCCGTCAATAAGACAATAACTACTGTATCTTACAGCTGCACCCGTCAATAAGACAACAACTACTGTATCTTACAGCTGCACCCGTCAATAAGACAATAACTACTGTATCTTACAGCTGCACCCGTCAATAAGACAATAACTACTGTATCTTACAGCTGCACCCGTCAATAAGACAATAACTACTGTATCTTACAGTTGCACCCGTCAATAAGACAATAACTACTGTATCTTACAGCTGCACCCGTCAATAAGACAATAACTACTGTATCTTACAGCTGCACCCGTCAATAAGACAATAACTACTGTATCTTACAGCTGCACCCGTCAATAAGACAATAACTACTGTATCTTACAGTTGCACCCGTCAATAAGACAATAACTACTGTATCTTACAGTTGCACCCGTCAATAAGACAACAACTACTGTATCTTACAGCTGCACCCGTCAATAAGACAATAACTACTGTATCTTACAGCTGCACCCGTCAATAAGACAACAACTACTGTATCTTACAGCTGCACCCGTCAATAAGACAATAACTACTGTATCTTACAGTTGCACCCGTCAATAAGACAATAACTACTGTATCTTACAGTTGCACCCGTCAATAAGACAACAACTACTGTATCTTACAGCTGCACCCGTCAATAAGACAATAACTACTGTATCTTACAGCTGCACCCGTCAATAAGACAACAACTACTGTATCTTACAGCTGCACCCGTCAATAAGACAATAACTACTGTATCTTACAGTTGCACCCGTCAATAAGACAATAACTACTACATCTTACAGTTACACTTTGTATTAAAACAATTAATGTGAGGTACAGCTGTAGGATACAGCTGTACCTTACAGATGGAAGAAAACTAGACAGTGAACCTAATTATTTGCACACTGAAAGATGAGATGGGATGCTGCAGTTCATGAGGTAGCTAGATAGTATTATTTGTGCACTTCAGGGAGTCAGTTATGGTGAAAATGATGGTGAATGTGCTTTCTTCTGTGGACCATCCTGCATTACTAGGAAAAAAGGCCGACGTGCATACTGTATTTTAACTACCACTTCTCCAGTTGAACTTTTAGTGTTATTTCACTACTACTAATACAACTGTAAATTATAATAATAATAATAATAATAATAATAATAATAATTGTCATTGTTATTAAGTGTAAAAGTGAACTATAGGAACAATAATACTGGGACAGGAAGAGTGTTACGAAAGATGTAAATTAAAAGGATGAGTTGAGTACAAATGTGTGGAGACAAAGGTACTGTTGTCACACCTGTTGGTGCCTACCCTCCCCTGTCCTCCACACCCACCCATGCTCCACCCCCTCACCCCCTACTAATCTACCTCTCCCTGCCCATCCTCCAACTCTGGACCCATGCACAACACCCCTCTCTCCGAACCCCAGCCTATACAAGAGCCCCCTTCCAACCGAACCCGGATACCACCCCCATCTTATTACCAACACCCTCAACAGTACCAGTATCAGCAGTAGCGCTAGCACCAGTAGTAGCACCAGCAGTTGCAGTTACACCACCACCAATGTACAAAACAAACTTTCAACATTATCACTACCACACCCACGTTCTCTCTCCCTACCACATCCACGCCCTCTCTCCCTACCACATCCACGCCCTCTCTCCCTACCACATCCACGCCCTCTCTCCCTACCACACCCACGTTCTCTCTCCCTACCACATCCACGCCCTCTCTCCCTACCACATCCACGCCCTCTCTCCCTACCACATCCACGCCCTCTCTCCCTACCACATCCACGCCCTCTCTCCCTACCACATCCACGCCCTCTCTCCCTACCACATCCACGCCCTCTCTCCCTACCACAACCACGCCCTCTCTCCCTACCACATCCACGCCCTCTCTCACTACCACATCCACGCCCTCTCTCCCTACCACATCCACGCCCTCTCTCCCTACCACATCCACGCCCTCTCTCCCTACCACACCCACGCCCTCTCTCCCTACTACACCCACGATCTCTCTCCCTACCACACCCACGCCTGCCCTATCACACCCAACCACACCCTCACTCACAATCTCCCTCCATACCACACCCACGCCATGATAAGAGTGGTACACTACCCGCATCGTCTCTCACACTGCTCGTCTGTAATTATGTGACCTTGTCCTCTTTCAGATTTCAAGGTTTTTATAGCCGATGTTCTCTCTCTCTGAGAGAGAGAGAGAGAGAGAGAGAGAGAGAGAGAGAGAGAGAGAGAGAGAGAGAGAGAGAGAGAGAGAGAGAGAGAGAGAGAGAGAAAGAAGCTTCTACGTGAAAAGTGGAAGTTCACCCCTGATTAATCTTTTCCTATGAAGCGAACATAAAAAATAGTATGTTGGAATCAGTTTGGCCGGGTTTCAAAATCTGTTGCTACTTGAGTAAAAAGCGACGGGTCTTCATCACTAGAGATCAACAGGGAGAATAAGGACATAAGAATGGAGGAACACTGCAGCAGACCTACTAGCCAATACAAGGCAAGTCCTTCTGAAAACCAACATTCCCACCCACTTGATCATGACCCATAACCTACTTGTTCAACCTTTTCCCAAAGCTACCCAAGATAGCTTCAAAACTTCAGGTACTAATCAAACCCAGCTCTTATCACTCATATATTTATGCAACCTCATTCTGAAGCTACTAAATGTTTTAGCTTCTATTACTCTACTTGGAAGACTGTTCCACGCATCGACAACTCCGAAAACCAGTGCTTACCTACGTCCAGTGGGACTGTCACTTTCAACAGTGACTGAAAGTCTGTCCCATTGACAACTGGCAAGAACTATGACAGATGAAAGATGAGAGTAGTTTTACAAAAATATAATAACAGTCACTGCTCCTCCATATGACACCAGTCACTGCTCAACCATGTGACACCAGTCAGTGCTCCACCATGTGACACCAGCCACTTCACCATGTGACACCAGTCACTGTTCCTCGATGTGACACCAGACACTGCTCCTCCATGTGATACCAGTCACTGCTCCTCCATGTGACACCAGTCACTGCTCCTCCATGTGACACCAGTCCCTGCTCCTCCATGTGACACCAGTCACTGCTCCTCCATGTGACACCAGTCACTGCTCCTCCATGTGACACCAGTCACTGCTCCTCCATGTGACACCAGTCACTGCTCCTCCATGTGACACCAGTCACTGCTCCTCCATGTGACACCAGTCACTGCTCCATGTAATACCAGTCACTGCTCCTCCATGTGACACCAGTCACTGCTCCTCCATGTGACACCAGTCACTGTTCCACCATGTGACACCAGTCACTTCACCATGTGACACCAGTCACTGCTCCTCGATATGACATCAGACACTGCTCCTCGATGTGACACCAGACACTGCTCACTATGAGGTCCATCTCTTCATCCCTCTCCCCCCCCCTCTCTCTCTCTCTCTCTCTCTCTCTCTCTCTCTCTCTCTCTCTCTCTCTCTCTCTCTCTCATTGAGAACTTCGGACTCGCCACTTATCAAGAACTTCCAATGAAATCTCGGCGTCAATTTGCAGGGATTATCAATTAATGAACTTTACCTCTGCCCTGAAAAATAAAGTTTGTAGAGCCGGTTATATTAAGCAAGTTTTAGAAATACGAACCATTTCTGTGCCAGAAATACCAGGAAAATATGTATTCTTTTTGAAGTTAACACGAAACTATATGAAAGCAAAAGTTTCACCATTACATTACATTATATATATATATATATATATATATATATATATATATATATATATATATATATATATATATATATATATATAGGTAGTAGGTTGGTAGACAGCAACCACCTAGGGAGGTACTACCGTCCTGCCAGGTGACTGTGAAACAGAAACCTGAAACTGTTTTACATGATGGTAGGATTGCTGGTGTCTTTTTCTGTCTCATAAACACGCTGGATAACAGGTATATCTAGCTACTTCTACTTACACTTTAGGTCACACTACACTGGCATGCACATGCATATATATACATACACACATCTAGGTTTTCTTCTTTTCTTAATAGCTCTTGTTCTTTTTATTTTCTCTATTGTCCATGGGGAAGTGGAAAGAATCTTTCCTCCGTAAGCAATGCGTGTCGTATGAGGCGACTAAAATGCCGGGAGCAATGGGCTAGTAACCCCTTCTCCTGTACAAATTTACTAAAAAGAGAAGAAGAAAACTTTATAAAATTGGGTTGTCTGAATGTGCGTGGATGTAGTGCGGATGATAAGAAAGAGATGATTGCCGATGTTATGAATGAAAAGAAGTTGGATGTCCTGGCCCTAAGCGAAACAAAGCTGAAGGGGTAGGCGAGTTTCAGTGGGGAAAAATAAATGGGATTAAGTCAGGAGTATCTGAGAGAGTTAGAGCTAAGGAAGGGGTAGCAATAATGTTGAAGGATCAGTTATGGAAGGAAAAGAGGGAATATGAATGTGTAAATTCAAGAATTATGTGGATTAAAATAAGGGTCGGATGCGAAAAGTGGGTCATAATAAGCGTGTATGCACCTGGAGAAGAGAGGAGTGTAGAGGAGAGAGAGATTTTGGGAGATGTTAAGCGAATGTATAGGAACTTTTGAACCAAATGAGAGAGTAATTGTGGTAGGGGACCTAAATGCTAAAGTGGGAGAAACATGCAGAGAGGGTGTAGTAGGTAAGTTTGGGGTGCCAGGTGTAAATGATAATGGGAGCCCTTTGATTGAACTTTGTATAGAAAGGGGTTTAGTTATAGGTAATACATATTTTAAGAAAAAGAGGATAAATAAGTATACAAGATATGATGTAGGGCGTAATGACAGTAGTTTGTTGGACTATGTATTGGTAGATAAAAGACTGTTGAGTAGACTTCAGGATGTACATGTTTATAGAGGGGCCACAGATATATCAGATCACTTTTTAGTTATAGCTACAGTGGGAGTAAAAGGTAGATGGGATACAAGGAAAATAGAATCAGTAAGTAAGAGAGAGGTGAAGGTTTATAAACTAAAAGAGGAGGCAGTTAGGGTTAAGATATAAACAACTATTGGAGGATAGATGGGCTAGTGAGAGTGTAGGCAATGGGGTCGAAGATGTATGGGGTAGATTTAAAAATGTAGTGTTAGAGTGTTCAGCAGAAGTTTGTGGTTACAGGCGAGTGGGTGCGGGAGGGAAGAGGAGCGATTGGTGGAATGATGATGTAAAGAGAGTAGTAAGGGAGAAAAAGTTAGCATATGAGAGGTTTTACAAAGTAGAAGTGATGCAAGGAGGGAAGAGTATATGGAGAGAAAAAGAGGTTAAAGAGTGGTGAAGCAATGTAAAAGAGAGCAAATGAGAGAGTGGGTGAGATGTTATCAGCAAATTTTGTTGAAAATAAGAAAAAGTTTTGGAATGAGATTAATAAGTTTAGGAAGCCTAGAGAACAAATGGATTTGACAGTTAAAAATAGGAGAGGAGAGTTATTAAATGGAGAGTTAGAGGTATCGGGAAGATGGAGAGAATATTTTGAGGAGTTGTTAAATGTTGATGAAGACAGGAAGCTGTGATTTCGTGTGTAGGGCAAGGAGGAATAACATCTTGTAGGAGTGTGGAACAGCCAGTTGTGGGTGTAGGGGAAGTTCGTGAGGCAGTGGGTAGAATGAAAGGGGGTAAGGCAGCTGGGATTGATGGGATAAAGATAGAAATGTTAAAAGCAGGTGGGGATATAGTTTTGGAGTGGTTGGTGCTATTATTTAATAAATGTATGGAAGAGGGTAAGGTACCTAGGGATTGGCAGAGAGCGTGTATTGTTCCTTTGTATAAAGGCAAAGGGGACAAAAGAGAGTGCAAAAATTATAGGGGAATAAGTCTGTTGAGTGTACCTGGTAAAGTGTATGGTAGAGTTATTATTGAAAGAATTAGGAGTAAGACAGAAAGCAGGATAGCAGATGAACAAGGGGCTTTAGGAAAGGTAGGGGTGTGTAGACCAAGTGTTTACAGTGAAACATATAGGTGAACAGTATTTGGATAAAGGTAAAGATGTTTTTGTGGCATTTATGGATTTGGAAAAGGCGTATGATAGGGTAGATAGGGGGGCAATGTGGCAGATGTTGCAGGTGTATGGAATAGGAGGAAGGTTACTGAAAGCAGTGAAGAGTTTTTATGAGGATAGTGAGGCTCAGGTTAGAGTGTGTAGGAGGGAAGGGGACTATTTCCCAGTAAAAGTGGGCCTTAGACAAGGATGTGTGATGTCACCGTGGTTGTTCAATATATTTATAGATGGGGTTGTAAGAGAAGTGAATGCGAGGGTCTTGGCAAGAGGTGTGGGACTAAAAGATAAGAAGCAAATACAAAGTGGGAGTTGTCACAGTTGCTTTTTGCTGATGACACTGTGCTTTGGGAGATTCTGAAGAGAAGTTGCAGAGGTTGGTGGATGAATTTGGTAGGGTGTGTAAAAGAAGAAAATTGAAAGTGAATATAGGAAAGAGTAAGGTGATGAGGATAACAAAAAGAATAGGTGACGAAAGATTGGATATCAGATTGGAAGGAGAGAGTATGGAGGAGGTGAATGTATTCAGATATTTGGGAGTGGACATGTCAGCAGATGGGTCTATGAAGGATGAGGTGAATCATAGAATTGATGAGGGGAAAAGGGTGAGTGGAGCACTTCGGAGTCTGTGGAGACAAAGAACTTTGTCCATGGAAGTAAAGAGGGGAATGTATGAGAGTATAGTTATACCAACGCTCTTATATGGGTGTGAAGCATGGGTGATGAATGTTGCAACGAGGAGAAGGCTGGAGGCAGTGGAGATGTCGTGTCTGAGGTCAATGTGTGGTGTGAATATAATGCAGAGAATTCGGAGTTTATAAATTAGGAAGAGGTGCGGGATTAGCAAAACTATTGTCCAGAGAGCTGAGGAGGGGTTGTTGAGGTGGTTTGGACATGTAGAGAGAATGGAACGAGACAGAGTGACTTCGAGAGTGTATAAATCTGTAGTGGAGGGAAGGCGGGGTAGGGGTCGGCCTAGGAAAGGTTGGAGGGAGGGGGTAAAGGAAGTTTTGTGTGCGAGGGGCTTGGACTTCCAGCAAGCATGTGTGAGCGTATTTGATAGGAGTGAATGGAGGCACATGGTTTTTAATACTTGACGTGCTGTTGGAGTGTGAGCAAAGTAGCATTTATGAAGGGATTCAGGGAAACCGGCAGGCCGGACTTGAGTTCTGGAGATGGGAAGTACAGTGCCGGCACTCTGAAGGAGGGGTGTTAATGTTGCAGTTTTATAACTGTAGTGTAAAGCATCCCTCTGGCAAGACAGTGATGGAGTGAATGATGATGAAAGTTTTTCTTTTTCGGGCCACCCTGCCTTGGTGGGAATCGGCCGATGTGTTAATAAAAAAAAAAAAAAAATATATATATATATATATATATATATATATATATAAAACCTGTATTTCTAGGTACTATACGTTCTCTGTTTGGATTTGGATCTGTTCGTATATTTCGACCTCCACCTGATGTCCTCTCCAGTGGACCTGTTGAACCATGTAAGGATTATACAGCCCCTGCGAAATGAGAGGTAGTCAAGTTTAATCCAAAGGAGTAGCTCTAATTCCCCGTACCAAGAGCTCCTCACTAACATCTACAGAGTTTCTCATCTCTCTAAGTGACTGATAAAAGTCAACCTAATGGAAATGAGAGGATTTCATACCTTTTGGTAAAAAGAGAAAATTTCAAATCCTTTTATGAAAAACATAAAACTCTTCCATAAAAAGGAAGAGAATTTCAAACCCTTTAATATGTAAATATAAAAATTTCAAACCATTTGACAAGAGAATTTCAAACCTTTAATAAAAAAAAAAACCAGAGAATTTCATATATTTTAATAATAATAAAAAAGGAAATTTCAAACCCTTGATAAAAATATGAAAAAATCTCAAACCATTTGCTGAAAGATAATTTTAAACTCTCTAATAAAACAGAAAGTTTCAAAACATTTGATAAAAAAGAAAAGAGTATTATAACCATTGATAAGCCTAACTTATTAGGCTAATTAGCCGATATAACCAAGAGCCTAATTGGTTAAATACCAGGCAGACATTAGTGGACGGCGGATCGAGTCCCCACCACTCACTGAAACAACTGGGAGAAATAAAAATGACTCATAGGAACCGGTGCCGTGAGGAATGAATCTATGTCCCACTTTTACTAATCACGAACGCTGAATAAATTAGCTGCATTCGTTGTATTCTTGTCATTCCTCAGGCACTTTAAGACATTTAGGAATTTGATAAATACATATAATTATGAAATTATTATTACAGCAATAATAATTACCTAAACTAATATAAAATATGTTGATTGTTGGCAACCTGTGAGGACAAGTTAAAAGAGACAGTTATCAGAATATTTTTTTTTTTCCTGGTCACAGGTCACAGACCGGGCCGCGGGGGCGTTGACCCCCGGAACTCTCTCCAGGTGAACTCCAGGATAAGCGAGACCGTGGACGAGATGTCAAAATATAGACTTAATTTGCACTATTCTCTCTGGTAGGGAAGTGTCTCTTGTAGGAAAGGCTCTCTTGCAAGCAAGTATCTCTTGCAGAACAATCTGCCTTATGAAAGGTTTTGAAGTACTGTTTCCATTAAGGCTGAGTCTGGTCCATTACTCACGACACTGGCTCGGTTACACTCACAACACTGTGTTTCGCCCGGTTGCACTCACAACACTGTGTTCAGCTTGATTATACAACCGTGTGTGTTTGCCTCGGTTACAACACAGATGATGATACAAGACGTTGCAAGTTGGTATAAAATGGTACGAGTGTATGAGATGTAAAAAAGATTATACAAGATCGTACAAGACGGTACAAGACTGCAAAATATGGTACAAGACAGTGCAAGACTGCAAAATATGATACAAGACGGTGCAAGACTGCAAAATATGGTACAAGACGGGGCAAATATACATATGATGATGCAAGAGTAACCATATAGATAGTGCAGTGTTGGGAGAGACGGTGTATAGATGGTGCAGAGATAGTGTAAGATGGTGCAAGTCGTTGCCAGAGGTGGATGGCAGAGCAAGACACATTGGTAATTCCCTGCCAAGCGATTCCCTCTTTGTATCCTTAAGAGGTCTGTCTCCCCTTAGGGATAAAACTCATCCATTCTCTGGTCGCTCATACATAACTTCTGGTGGCCTGGTGTTTACCCTGTTAGTATAATCGTCATTTTTATTGTTTTATAATGTAGTTTTTACCATCATCGTCTTGTTAATATCCTCTCATAGAATAAGAATCTAATGACTGTCACTGGACAGGTTAACAGATTTACTGGCGACAGAACTGATAATACATGTAGCAAAACAAGGATTTATTGGGGCAACATTTCGCTCCAAAAACTTTTCGAACTTATAGCTTCTTCAAGTCAATGCTAGAAAAAAATCTTTGAGCTAAATGTTTTCCCAATAAAGATTTGTTCCACTAAATATTCCTTTGCTTTCTTTCTGTGATTGTTTAGTATTTTCCACCAGTCCTATCCCCAGCGTTCTGCTTATCTTGCGATGATGGTGACCACTGCAGGAAGAGTCAAGAATTTGGGGAAGAAGTGGGTAGGAACACCCCACAGGCCCTTTCAAGCAGCAACATCCCTGTAGCCACGTCTTCCAGAACTCTCATCAGGAAGAAACTCCCTATGACATACCCAGCAGTAAAGAAGCAGCGTACACTATATCGTGCGCAAGCTGCAACAATATCGACGTAGAAGAAATAAGAAGGAATCTTCACAGGCAGGTTTAAGCGCGCAGAAATGTATGTGACTGGGACATCAGCAACGCTTGTCACTTACATAAAACTAAAAGCTATCTTATGCAATAAAATAAAACAGCAATGATCTACGGAGAATCCAAGAGGTATAGACCCTACTGTAGTGAAACTCTCACGTTCCATTATATATTATATATATATATATATATATATTTGCTGGAAGAGAGGGAAAACCAACGAGGTAATTATACTTAAGACTGAGTCCTAAAGTTGGTTTTATTAAGATATACTGGGATTGGGTTTAAGGGTTATCGGTGGTAGGGGAGAGGAACGCCTTGCTTGATCACTGCGGTGAAATTTATCTAGTCATTATTATGTTGGTATGTAATGATAGCAGCAGTATCAGTAGTAGTAGTAGTAGTAGCAGCAGCAATAATGGTGGTAATAGTAATAAAAGCAGCAGCTGTCTTCGTAGTAATAGTATTAGAATGCCGCAGTAGTAGCTGTAGTAGTCGCAGTAATAGAAGAAACAGAAGTAGTAGCAGTACAAGCAGCAGTATCAATTGCAGTTGCAACAGCATCACAGTAGTGGGAGCAGCATTATCAGCAGCAGCAGCAATAATAATAGAAGTAGGGTCAGATTTCTAGCGCACTCTACATAGACTGTCCGGCTGCAGCACTGGCCTAGCTCCAAGACAATGCCAATGAAGAAACGACTGAATAAACTAGAAGAGTTTGTCACTGCGCGGTCCGATAACTATCGAATAACTACCTTCAACCCACGCAAGAGATTTAGAAGCTTACCTCAAAAACTCTCAAGAGACAGAGAAGCGGCAGTTTAACAGAAAGAGGAGCTATAATTTAATCATTCAAAGTTATATAGAAGCTAGAGATCAATTCCCTCCAAGTTCCAGAAGCTTTAGCTGAATATACATAAGACGCGTAACACCTCTACCTTCACAACCTTAAAAAGTCAAAAAGCTCTTGATCAATATCCTCAAGAGGCCCAAGAGCTGAAACTCAACTCACTGTTACAACACGAGACTAACCAGAACTAGACGAAACTGAGTTGGCTATGTCCGTCAAGTTTTATCTCCAGCATACCGCAAGGTAAGGGGACCACACGTGTTTGAAGGGCTGGTTAGTCTCACTGGCTTATCACGGAAATCAATAAACTGATCAATAGAAAATTGACGACAGTTGTTCTCCTATTGAAGATGTGTTAGAGCTTAGCATAAAAAGATAAGTAAAATTTACACAGAATGATAGTCACTATTTTTTTTAACTTTAGTGGTCCAAGAGGATAAGAATGATGCCCAAAATTATTAAAACTGACACTGTCTCCTACAAACTCAATAAAAACCCAAATTTTTTTTTAGCAAGAGATACTAACGTTAAAACTTTGAAGCCAATATTAAAAAAATGCAAGTTATCACAGGGAAAGCAATATCCCTATTTACATAAAATGGGCAAATTGGCACCTCTGCAGACCAAAATTAATTCAAACTTTCCATTAAACATGATACATCATTTCTGAGAGTATGAAACCAATGAGGACAGGCATCTCACGGTTACTGCACATAAACCAATAACACAGTTTAAATAAAATTAGAAAACTGGGACTTATACGTCTCTAAGCAAAATACACCAGCAATGAAAGTTGGAAACTGATCAAAAAATGTTTTTTTCCAATTATGTTAGAGAAAAATTAACCCTGCTTTTTATTAATGTAATAAAATAGGAAAATTTGAATACACACAACCTGAAGCTAACCTAACCCTTCATTTAGGGTAGATGCATCAGAATCGTTAGTTTGAGGACGTTCCAACGGGCTATTCTCCAGTTTTTTGTAGAGAAAAAATTTCCTGCCTACTTTTTTCAATAAATTTGTAAACTGGCATCTGTAAAGCCCAATAAGTGCCAGAACTTGTCTGTATTTGGGATATACCAGCGTTGAAAGTTTGAAACCAATCAGTAAAGGTGTTCTCAAGTTATTACAGGTAAAGTGAAATGCTATTCTTCACTTATTAACTTGTAAAAGCAGAGAGGAAAATAATTTATTTGTAAACGTTAACTTAAATCTAAGAACAATCACAGAAACAAGTACAGGTATAGCTATCCTCGTAAAAACTTTTCACCGCTTTTAATAACCTTCCTCCTATTCCATACATTTGCAACATCTGCCACATCGCATCCCTATCCTCCCTATCATATGCCTTTTCCAAATCCATAAATACCACTAAAATAGGAACAAGTACAGGTACAGAAACAAGTACAGGTATAGGAACAAGTACAGGTACAGAAACAAGTAAAGGTACAGGAACAAGTACAGGTACATGAACAAGTGCAGGTACAGAAACAAGTACAGGTACAGAAACAAGTAGAGGTACAGGAACAAGTAGAGGTACAGGAACAAGTACAGGTACAGGAACAAGTAAAGGTACAGGAACAAGTACAGGTACAGAAACAAGTACAGGTACAGGAACAAGTAAAGGTACAGGAACAAGTACAGGTACAGGAACAAGTACAGGTACAGGAACAAGTTAAGGAACAGGAACAAGTACAGGTACAGGAAAAAGTACAGGTATAGGTACAGGAATAAGTACAGGTACAAGTGCAGGTACAGGTGCTGATAAAGGAACTGGTACAGGTGCAAATAAAATTACAAAAAAGAGCAAATGTACATATGAATAAAAGTTTGATAGGTAAACGTACAGGTAGAAATACAGGCAAATGAACACATCCATGATCAATACAAGTACAAAATCACGTTCAGGTACAAGTAGAGGAAGATGTTCAGGTACAATTAGAGGAAGATGTTCAAGTACAAGTAGAGGAAGATGTTCAGGTACAAGTAGAGGAAGATGTTCAAGTACAAGTAGAGGAAGATGTTCAGGTACAAGTAGAGGAAGATGTTCAGGTACAAGTAGAGGAAGATGTTCAGGTACAAGTAGAGGAAGATGTTCAGGTACAAGTAGAGGAAGATGTTCAGGTACAAGAAGATGAACATTCAAGTAGATGTAGAGGAAGATGTTCAGACAAAGATACAAGAGGATGTTCAGATACAGGCAGGAAAAGACGTTGAAATACAAGCAGGTATAAAATCAATACAGTTCCAATTATAGCCACAGATACAAATATGCAGCAAAACTACTTACAGCTACACGTACAGTCCAGTGTACATGCAAACAGTACATGAGAAACGTACATGTACAAATACAATTAAGAGTCACAAAAACAGTTAAAGGTATAATGCAACAGCTCGTGTATGTTGAACACCTCCCCTCCGTCCAACACATCCCGCATAGTGTATAAGTGGAGCCACTTAGTATGTGTAGCGCGCCCTGTAAACCCTCCCTCTCCACGTATGACACTTTGACACTGGAAACACTCTCGTATAATGTCTGATCTGTGAGTAAGATTGCACTCAAAATGGACTCTACAATCATCTGTATTTATGAGTCTCAAAACGAGTTCTCCATCTTGGCAGTGGCTTACGATGACAATTTAAGCACTTTAAGCAGAGAGAAAGCTTTTATTTTGAGCTGTTTCACTCCACAGTGGGTGAAACTTCGCATAATACTCGTACACGTTTTCCATACTTTAAGTCTTTGAATTCGAATGATAAATGTAGATATGGATAGTCTTCACGATCTGTACACACACACACACACACACACACACACACACACACACACACACACACGCAAGCAGAACTACAGAGTGATCTTCACAGGCTGCA
The DNA here is from genome assembly GCA_009830355.1 of Cherax destructor. Classification (NCBI taxonomy): domain Eukaryota; kingdom Metazoa; phylum Arthropoda; class Malacostraca; order Decapoda; family Parastacidae; genus Cherax; species Cherax destructor. Next base: position 71,108 of record WNWK01001605.1, on the reverse strand, counting down.
AGCCTGGTCCAGCAACTGTCTCCTGGAATTCAACCCCACCAAGTGCAAAGTCATGAAGATTGGGGAAGGGCAAAGAAAACCACAGATGCAGTACAATCTAGGGGGCCAGAGACTACAAACCTCACTCAAGGAAAAGAATCTTGGGGTGAGTATAACACCGGGCACATCTGAGGCGCACATCAACCAAATAACTGATGCAACATACGGACGCCTAGCAAACCTAAGAACATCATTCCGACAACTTAAAAGGAGTCATTCAGGACCCTGTACACTGTGTACGTTAGGCCCATATTGGAGTATGCAGCTCCAGTTTGGAACCCTCACCTAGCCAAGCATGTAAGGAAACTAGAGAAAGTGCAAAGGTTTGCAACAAGACTAGTCCCGGAGCTAAGGGGTATGTCCTACGAGGAGAGGTTAAGGGAAATCGACTTAACGACACTGGAAGACAGGAGAGATAGGGGATATATGATAACGACATATAAAATACTGAGAGGAATCGACAAATTGGACAGAGACAGGATGTTCCAGAGATGAGTCACAGCAACAAGGGGTCACAGTTGGAAGTTGAAGACTCAGATGAACCACAGGGATGTTAGGAAGTATTTCTTGTCATAGAGTTGTCAGGAAGTGGGATAGTCTGGGTAGTGATGTAGTGGAGGCAGGATCCATACATAGCTTTACGAAGAGGTATGATAAAGCTCATGGAGCGGGAAGAGTGACCGAGTAGCGGGCAGTGAAGAGGCGGGCCAGGAGCGGTGACTCGACCCCTGCAACCACAACTAGGTGAGTACGCACACACATAATATATGTCGTGCCGAATATGTTAAACTTGCGATTTTGGCTTAAATAGCAACGTTCTTCTTGCCGAATAAGACGAGCGAAAATTTGTGTATGCAATAATTTCGCAAAAATCATTCTGAACCTAACGAAAAAAATTATTTCATTGTGTTTGTTTATTGTAAATTATGTAAAAAAATTTAGTTGGACTAGGTTAAATTGAGCTTGTTATAATAAGGTTAGGTAAGTTTTCTAAGGTTCTTTTGATACAAAATTATTAATTTTTACATCCTAGTGTACCCCCATTATTTTGAGGTGATTTGCACTAATGCTTCTCTAGATACTGTCACCTAACTACTGTTTATTTATGGTTTCAGACATTCTCTTTGACTTTCTCTTCAGCAGTGGTGAGAGACGAATTACTTCACTAACAGCTGTCACATCCAGTCCAGTTAAGCAGCACTGCTGATTGACTTGGGTTACTTTATTTTACTTATTTCATGGAGACAATGTGTCTGTCCTTGGTTTCTAAATGTTGTACATTTTTAACTTCTTGACCTTTATTTTCAGGTTAAAGTAATCTAGGTTTTTTTTAGTCCTTATTTCTCTGGCTTGAGGAGCAAGTGGCATTGAACACAACTTTCGACGTAACTCTATGGGAGATGTACCGTCAAAGTTATGGAGGTGTACCATTGAAATCCTAGAAATGTGTGTACCTAACTAGTAGCGTAGTAGGACTCAACTCACCCACGCTGGACGGAGATAAATCCCTCGACCATCTATGACGGATGGTCGACTATTTATCCACGGATGAACCGTCAGCTCTCATCTCGATTCCCCCCACCAGGAAGAGGCATACCTTTCTGTTGACAGAAGATCGACTCAGCCCGAGTGTTGTCTGGTTGTTGTGGTACATCTGAACACCTCTGAAGAAGCTAACTGCAAGGATTGAATACTAGATCTTGCATACTGGACCCATGACATATGGCTTAAGGGAGTTATAATCTCTTTAAAGATCCATAATATTGTTCTGTTACCTTCAGCGTTGGATTCCGATCCTTTAAGATTTATTGTAACTTCTAATTATTAGTCTAGTCTATATTTTTTCTTAATCTTGGGTTAGGATTTAGTCATCCCTTAGTAATTTCCTTAATAACAACCTAAACCCCCTCCTCAACCCTGTTTGGGTTTGGGATTTTTTTTTTAACCAGCCACTTAGTTATGTTAATCCACCACTTACGTATATTAGCCCACCACTTAGCTATGTTGAAACTCTACTTAGCTATGGTACCACACTGATCAGCTATGTTCAACCACCAGTTACCTATGTTAAAGGAACTAAACAATAGAGCCTCCGTGATGGAGTCTAACAGATGCTTGTCAAAACAGAACACAACAAAGCTGCCCTCATACATAATGTATCGTGAATAAATCTATCCCGGGGAGGAAGAGGGAGGGGAAGGAAGGGGGTTCTAGGATGGAAAGGATCGAGGGAGGAAGGCGGGTAAGGAAAGAAGGTTCTTGAAGTGGTAGGAGGGACTTCTTGGATGGGTGGGAGATCAAGGGGCTTCCTGGAGGGTTAGGAGGATGGAAGATTCTTGGAGGTGTAGGGAGAAGTTGCTTGGAGAAGTATGAGGGAAAGTAGGGAAGGAAAGAAAGGAACAGAGGATGTGCTAGGAGGAAACAGGGAGGGAATGTTTGGAACATAAGAGGGTGGGGATGCTTGGAAAGGAGGGGGTGCTACGAGGGGTAGAGAAAAGGGATGTCAGAAGGGGTAAAGTGGGAGGGAATGCTAAGAGGGGTAGATAAGGAATAAGGAGAGGGATTGGGTAAGGGAGGGAGAGGAGTGGTAAAAGGGAGGGAGAAGAGTGGGAAAATAGAGGGAGAGGAGTGGAGGAGGGAGAGAGAGAATAGGGGTTGAGGTATGGGAAAGAGTTCAGCATTAGCACAGTTCGAAGAGACACAGGAAATCATGGTAGATAAGTATTATTATAATTTGTAATAATACTAATAATTATTATTCAATATATTATTTAATAGAATTTAATATTTTTTGTTTCCCGCCGAGGCAAGATGATGCAAATAAACAGTGTCATCATCACTCACACCTTAGCTATGTTTCCATAGGTGTACCGATGTCAAGAAGACCCATCCTCCAGCAAGACCCTCACCCATCCTCCAGAGTGCAGGCACTGTACTCCCCACAGTCCTTCAGAGTGCAGGCACAGTACTTCCCACCTCCAAAACCACATCCCCATCCATTCTTCAGAATGTAGGCACTGTATTTCCCATCTCCAGAATAGCAGAACCCCCACCCATTCTTCACAGTACAGGCACCATACCTCCCACCTCCAGAACCACTAAGTCTATTCATAGATCCTAGCTCTTTCTTCAAAGGACATTGAGTTCTCTTGCTAGTGGTTAAGTAAGATTCGTCAGGAAACGGCGTTTTCTGACCCAGGTCTTAGTCATATGAAGACTCGTCACTGGGGCTTTTGGTCATCTCTTCGAGGCCTTCCGCTGGCTTACCGGTCCACTCTAAAAAATGGTATTAATATATAGCAGTATTTGATACTTCCTTATAAATAAGGAATTGCATAAATCAGGCCCAGGTGCTGCACGAGTAGGCGGCTTCTATTGTCTTATTAAATTCTATGAAACTATTGTTTGTCAATTGTGGCATTCAGATGAAATTAAAAAAAAATCTGCATTCTCTGCCCTGCTTTCGTTTAGTGTATTGCTAAACGTTGATCGATATTGGACCTTTAAAATTTAGCTTTTTTTTTTTTTTTTATCGTCAGTGTAAGAACCTCCTCTGATAAATAGAACAATTCTGCAAGTAGTTATTAATCTGTATTTTGCATATATATATATACATATATATATATATACATATATATATATATATATAATATATATATATATATATATATATATATATATATATATATATATATATATATATATATATATATATATATATATATATACACGTTGTGTGTGTGTGTGCGTGAATAAATCCTGCAATATTCTGGACAGGTTTTTGGTCCCTTTGTGTTTCTTCTGTATGGTATGGAAGCTTAAGCTTAATCTTTTGTTCTATCTCAATGATCTCTAGGCAAACGCTGTCTTTTTCCTCTGAGACATTTTCATGATTTAAGTATTTCGGTACCCCCTTTCTCGTCTGTATATTCTTATACACAAGATAAAAGGTACAACACAAGACAACTGGTACAACGCAAGGTAACAGGTACAACGCAAGGTAACAGGTACAACGCAAGACAACAGGTACAATAGGTACATCTTGATACCTCTACTTACACTTAGGTCACACTACAAATGCATGTACACATGTATGTATACACATACACTCATCTGAGTTTTCTTCTACTTTCATAATAGTTCTTATTTATCTCCTTTCATTTCCATGGGAAAGTGGAGAAGAATTCTTCCCCAGTAAGCCATGCGTGTCGTAAGAGGCGACTAAAATGCCGGGAGCAAGGGGCTAGTAACCCTTTCTACTGTATTAATTACTTAATGTAAAAAAAAAAAAACTTTATAAACCATTAGTCAAACTTGAGTCGTGGAGGCGTGAAGGATGGGAAGGGATATTAAAGTCTGGAGGGGCATCTGAACTGTAGTACTGGCGTGCTTCTTGCTAGACAGTGAGGAGTTAGTGATGGTGAAGTGTTTCTTTTCTCGGGTCACCCTACCTCGGTGGGAGACGGCCGGTGTGTTAAAAAAAAATCTTCTACGCTCATTCTATATATGATCTTTCAGGTTTTTCAGTGGTACATATAATAATGAAGACCTTTTATGCTTGTGATCAGTTTTTCCAAGTACTATTGAATGTTTAGAGGGCTCATGACTGTTTCTCCTGGTAAGTTTGGTAGTTCTTTGTCCCAGTCACTACTCTGATTGTTGAAGTTAAATTTACAGGACATTCCTTCTTGTACACTGTAAGGGAGTTCTCCAACCCTGACTTTATATGCTCTTGCACTTCTATGGTGTGTTCAGAGTATAGTATATTGCATTTTTGATTGTGTTTCTTACTGATGCTTCGTTATCCCTGAAGATCAAATCCAGTGCTTGTTCTTTTCTGATGGGTTTTGTTATCTGACGGTTCAAAGCAAACTTTTCACAAAGCCCTATTAGCTCTCTAGCATGTATTTGTTGAGCTAGCGTGCTTTCAGAGCTATTTCTAGTACGATCTGTAATTTACAATCTTCCATTTCATATCTGGAAGGTTCAAAGAAATCTTAATGAAAATAATATTTGGTATTTTCTTTTCAAGAATTTCAAGTCATCTATCTTCCTCATCTGATCCATGAATTTCTCTGCCGTTGCTGATGCTGGTTTATGTATAAGGATCATTACTATATTCCTATTCCACATTTTAATACTTAAAATGTTCACTGTATTATTAGATGATTGCAACAGTTTTGTGCAGTAAAATGTGTATCACATAGTCCTATTTCTCCCTGTGACCTATTAACTGTTATATCAATAAATAATGCAGTTTATATCGTTATCTCACCATCCAAAACATCCCTTGTGTGTGTTTCTGTAAATGCTCCAAACACAGCATTTGATTTTGGGAGAAGCCCACTAATACAGCTTACTTTGTCATTTTTATTTGATTTCAAACCCTGAATGTTTGCAAATTGGAAGCAGAATTTATCATGTGGGATGTTTGGGTCGGGTAGGTTTTGTTAGTGTCCTGGTAATGTACCACCTCATATGGCATTTGGTGCAAATATACCTGCTTTCGCAGTATTGTTTGTTCACCTGTCTGTTGTACGTTCGAACCTGCTGTGTGTACAACTGGGTTGGTTCCACTACTGTACACTTTTGTATCACTTGTTGTCATCCTTTTTTTTTTGGCGGGTTGGCTCTTTTCTCTCTTTACCCAAAAAAATTATGCCGTTAGTTTGCCATACCTCCGCTTCCTCGATAGTACTGTGTTCCTCTCGCGTAATAGTTTGGGAAACTAAGGAGATAACATTCTCTGAACCTCAATAATGATTTACACATAAAAGTGCCAGCTTTCCTTTATAAAAGGACGCTACCCCTTCCTTAGCACATTAAGAGTTTTTTCTGGTGTGTTGGTAGCAGCATATTCTTCCGCATTTACAGATCCCATCAACACAGTACCAACGGTGCATGTCTCCACTGCCTAAATTTTCTGTTGCAGACTTCTCATCGTTTTCTGGGAGATGTTCCGTATTCTCTCGTCTATCTTTCTCCAGCTTGCTCTGCTTTTTATTTTCGTGGTATTTCATTTGTAATTTCGCTCACTGCCTTGCATCCTTCCATCTCTTCTGTCCTGTGCTAAGCATCTGATTCTACCACTACCTCAGCCCTGTGCTCCAAACGTTTCTCCTCGCACTCTTTGTATATTTTTTGCAGCAATGCTTTTCAGAAAACTGCTTATTATCGAGATTTGTGAATTGAGTACTTCTCCTATACCTGACCAATTTTCCATCTCTCTCTCTCTCTCTCTCTCTCTCTCTCTCTCTCTCTCTCTTTGACAATCAATAATAATAATAAATTTGTTTTTAGATACACGAAAAATATTTCGCCACCTGATCCGACAAATAATTCGCAGGTGTTAAAACTCGTACGCTTATGAAGTACATAACGAGGACTGAGAATAGAACCCTCTTCATATAAATTCATCAGAAACTATACACACACAGTCACACACACACACACACACCCACCATATACGTACACACATACACGCACGCATATAGGCCTAGTGTCTAATCGACATGTGCCTAGGACAAAATGGTAACTAACACGATGTTCCAGAGATGGGACACAACAATAAGGGATCACAGTTGGAAGTTGAAGACTCGGATGGCCCACAGGGATGTTAGGAAGTAAGAGTTGTCAGGAAGTGGAATAGTCTGGGAAGTGGTGTAGTGGAGGCAGGATCCATACATAGGTTTAAAGACAGGTATGATAAAGCTCATGGAGCGGGTAGAGTGACCGAGTAGCGGCCACTGAAGAGGCGGGGCCAGGAGCAGTGACTCGACCCCTGCAACCACAACTAGGTGAGTACACTCACACACATATACATATCCCAGGTTTCTGATCTGAATTACCTGAAAATTATGTAAAAATGGTAAAGAATGTCTGGTACAGCCTTGTGGTTACAAGACGGAGAGCTAGGCAAGATGGTTGCTGGTAAAGAGTGAGGCTATGGACAATGCACTTCACATCCCGCATTAATATTCCAGAAAGAGCTAAACCCGTGTGGGTCATTTATTGTAGTGGTGGAGGCTCGATCCTCCGTCCTCTAAACCTCTAATAATAGACGCGCGAGTTGGTGTGAGCTAGAAGTTAAAACCGAACGAGAACCGTCACAGCTGGTCGAGAGAGAGATAGAGAGAGAATGAATCAGACTAAATTAGAAAAGGTCAGGTGAAGAGAGGTCAAGGTCAGGGGAAGAGAGGTTAAGAAACAGACAAGCTCAGGTGAGGAGAGAGTATGAGACAGCCAGGTTAGGTGAACAGAAGTTAAGAGATTCAAGGTCAGGTGAAGAGAGGTTGAGAGACAGCTAAGGTGAGGTCACTTAGAGAAATTAAGAGAACCAAAATCAAATATAGAGAGAAAATAAACCAGTGTCAGGTCAAGAGATGTGTTCTCAAGACCAAGTATCTGACAGCGTACTGGGGAGACCAGACAGAAGCCTGAGGTCCAGATTTAAGAAGACGGCGTCTTTGATGGTTTCAACAGTGATGACTATCATGGTGAAAACCTGGCATATAACACTTTCAGGTTGTGGTTAAACATACTCGAACAAACACTAACGACATTTCATGATGTAAAGGGTTTGGTCTTGGGACATTGTTCACTATGGTTATCACTAACCTGGCAACAAATTACTATTATTACATTCATTAGGAAGCGCTCAGCTCGTGGTCATACGAACCTTAGGGATGGGCGGTGATCAGATTTGATCCAACACAGGGAAGGGTAGCTGTAAACTCTTTTTATCAACAGTCCTTCACCAGCATCTGGGCACCTCCCTTAAGGGAGGTGATACCAAAGCGTGTGGTCAGTGTCAACAAGATAAACAGCAGCCTTCGTATTTAAGTCTGTCGAAAACTGAACGGTCAGTACCATCGCAGTATTGGAGAAGGCCAGAGTGATCTTGTATAGACACCTGAGGCATCGGCGGCAGAACTGTAGTAGTCAGAAAAAAAAACAATCGCCTAAAACGGGTTTAGCATCATCATAAATGGTACAAAATACCTCTCCACTTCTATCTCCAGGATTGACATCACCCCAGTATTCGACTTATAAGGTCTGAAGCGTAAGCGAAACGTTCCGTCAATACAAAATGCCTAAATGTTGCACATGAGTCTTGCTTATCAATGACTCGTTCAGTAGTGCCGTCGGTTCTATGGCATTGACGCGGCAAAAACCAACCGCTAACATGTCCTGCTATAGGCGACAGTGCCTACTGACATGTGGTAGCAGCTGGCCTGGTTGCGTGACCGCTGGCTTACTAGTCAGATTGAGTGTGATCAGAATGAGCAGTCTGTGATCACCATGGCCAGCATGAGGAAGGTAAGAACGAAGCAAATGACTGGAAACACAGAATCAGAAGTGTGCTTGCCCTTCCGTGTCCTCAGGGAGAGTCATGTCTACTTCCCAGGTGGCATTAGGTGAGAGGAGTAATTAGAGGGAAGGGTCAGGTATGTCCCCTCCTGTAGCCTCCAGTGAGAGAGGGGAAACAACGAAGGTAGGGTCAGGCGGGAAAAGGGTAGTGAGGGAAGATCTCCCTATTCTGTGTTCTTTGGGCTTAAGCAGAAAGGGCTGAAGGGAGCTAGGTGGGTGTTTCCTGGTTGAATATTATTCTAGATAAAAAAAAAAGGGTTGAAGGGGAGGGACAGGTGGTTCCTTTTTTGACCTTCAGGTTAGATGGGCAGAAAGTGAAAGGGGTGGATGTGCTCCCGCCGAGTCCTTAAGTTACAAAAGGGGTTGAAGAGGGTGGGGCAGGTGTGCCCCTTAGAGTAATCAGGTCAGCAAGCAGGAGCAGGTGGGCGGGGCGGTAAAGACGTAAACGCCCTGACGAGGGCGGTGCTCCCACAGCTGCTGGAGGTGATGTGGGCGGTGCGTGGGCGGGTCCTGTCACATCCGCCCTCGCCACCCACCCCCTGCCCACCGCCACCCACTCTCTAAATCACAGCCTCCATTTTAAAGCTTGTTCGTTTTAAAGTTAACCCGTTCAGTGGGTGCCTCCGGTAGCGGGTGCCAAAGGCTCCACCCACAGCCGGCGGGAACCAATCGCGCTCCAGATTTAAACCGGTAAAAAACCCGGGAGGGCGCGAGGTGCAGCAGAGCAGCGCGACCATTGGTCCGCAGCTCCCGCCATCGCGCACGCGCCGCCGCCCCATCACGCAAGAGCGCGCGCGGCCACTTGCGTGAAATTGAATTTTTGTAGAGCGAGTGGAAGCGAGTGGGGGAGTCAGTTGTGTATAGTGAGTGGTGGTGGAGGTGCGTGGCTGCCCGTGGCTCAGCAGCACCCGTGTGGACACACATACACACACAGGCCATCGATCCAGCCAGCAGTGTGATTCCTGCCACCGCCGCTAGATGGTGCCCACTCCACCACAACACACTTTCCCAGACGTCAGTAGCAGAAGAGACTTTACTGCCGTGGGCTGTACGCCCTCTCCTGCCCGCCCGCGCCCACACATGTTCCTCTACACGTGAGTACTACACCCATGACGTGGCAAGTGGTGTGCCTGAGGCAAAGGTGTGTGTGTCTCCTGAAAACTGTACTTAAAAGGTTAAAAAATAATAAGGCGACCATTTCTTCGGCGAGGGGAAGCCCCATAGATTAGGTTTATGGCGCCAAAATCTATGGCCTTCCCGCCCCATTTTCACCTCGAAGTAATAATTCTCCCCCATTCTCCCTCTCTTATTCTGTTGTCCCTTCCTCAATCACAACGAAAGAGGCAGGTTCAGAGGCAAAGACGAGAGAGGTGTTAATAAGGGGAAACACAGGAAGGAAATTGACGGTGGATGAGGGGAGGAGGCGGAAGAGGGGAGAAACGAGTCCTCACATCCTGCTAGCTATGTTTCGGGTTGTAGCGTAGCTTTCTGGCTCTCTTAGTGGTGGAAATGTTTTTCTTTTGCGTGAGAAAATGCACTGGACGGATGTCTAGTTACAATGATTCACGACACATGTTAGTGCTCTCTTACCTTCACTGCGTGCGTGTGTTTGTATGTGTGTATGTGAGTAAACATCGTACGTTTGGAAGTAAGGGGTTGCCAGTGTGAGTCACATTCTCTCTCTCTCTCTCTCTCTCTCTCTCTCTCTCTCTCTCTCTTACTCTTTCAGATATTCATCTCACTCTTTCAATCATTCCTCTCACTCATCACTGCCTCCCTCTCTTCATCAACATTTAACAGCTACTCAAAATATTCCCTCTATCTTCTCATTACCTTAACCTCCTTAACTCCATTTGTTCCCTAGGATTTCTCAACTTTCAGTCATTTCCCTCACTCTTTCAGCGTTTCCTCTCACTCTTTCAGCGTTTCCTCTCACTCTTTCAGCGTTTCCTCTCACTCTTTCAGCGTTTCCTCTCACTCTTTCAGCGTTTCCTCTCACTCTTTCAGCGTTTTCTCTCACTTTCAATGTTTTCTCTCACTTTCAGCGTTTCCTCTCACTCTTTCAGCCATTTCCCTCATTCTTTCAGCGTTTCCTCTCACTCTTTCAGTGTTTTCTCTCACTCTTTAATTGTTTTCTCTCACTCTTTCAGTGTTTTCTCTCACTCTTTCAGTGTTTTCTCTCACTCTTTCAGTGTTTTCTCTCACTCTTTCAGTGTTTTCTCTCACTCTTTCAGTGTTTTCTCTCACTCTTTCAGTCATTCCTCTCACTTTCTCCTACTCTCTCTCCCTCTCTCGTACAAAAAAATAAAATTGTCACCTCAAACAACTAGGTGAAGGTGATCATGTCCTGCGTAACATCTTCCACACCTGTTAACGTTATCGTCGTCCTATTAATTTAATAGTCACGGCACCGTGTCAATCACGGCACGGTGAATTACAGCACCGTGCACGTCAAGATACCGTGTGAACCACGCCACCAGGGGTTATGGCTGAAAAAGGTGGGAATGAGTGAAGAGAAAGGTAGGGAAAATAGGAAGCAGGAGGGGTAAGGAGTACAGAAAACGAAGGATACAGGAAGAGGGGAGGTGATAGGAAGATGAAGGGAAGGGATAGGAAGCAAAGACGAGTATGGTATAGTCATTAAAGAATAGAAAGGGAAAGAGGGCATTAGTCTTTCTATTGATGGCAATAGTCTTATTGAGGGCAGCAGTCTTAATATTGAGGCCAATAATCTTAATACTGAAAATAGTCTTACTACCGAGGACAGTAGTCTTACTACCGAGGACAGAAGCCTTACTACCGAGGACAGTAGTCTTACTACCGAGGACAGTAGTCTTACTACCGAGGACAGTAGTCTTACTACCGAGGACAGTAGTCTTACTACCGAGGACAGTAGTCTTACTACCGAGGACAGTAGTCTTACTATTGAAAGCCAGTCTTAATATTGAGAGCAATAGTCTTACTATTAAGGGAAGTATTCTTACTATTAAGGGAAGTAGTCTTACTATTAAGGTCAATAGTCTTACTATTAAGGGAAGTAGTCTTACTATAAAGGTCAATAGTCTTACTATTAAGGGCAATAGTCTTACTATTAATGGCAATAGTCTTACTATTAAGGGCAATAGTCTTACTAAGGGCTCTTGGTCCAAGGAACGGGATGTACCCTCCCTCCTTTTTTTGTATCCCTCGAACCGAACTCATCGCCTCCCTTGCCCAGGCACTGCATAGACCCCGACGACTTTAGCACTTACCTGGAGTCTACCTGGAGGGCATTCCGGGGATCGACGTCCCCGCGGCCCGGTCTATGACCAGGCCTCCCGGTGGATCAGGGCCTGATCAACGAGGCTGTTACTGCTGGCTGCACGTAGTCCAACGTACGAACCACAGCCCGGCTGATCTGACACTGACTTTAGGTATCTGTCCAGCTCCCTCTTGAAGGCAACCAGAGGTCTACTTACCCATTAAATTTTTCTTTGGATATGATTAAATCTCTCAGGTATCATAGGAGGCGCACCTAGGTAGGAGACACTACTAGATAGGAGGCGTTACTGGGTAGAAGTTGAGAAGTTACTGGGTAGGAGACGCTACCAGGTAGGATACATTACTGGGTAGGAGACGTTACTGGGTAGGACACGCTACTAGGTAGGAGACGGTACTGGGTAGGACACGCTACTAGGTAGGAGACACTACTAGATAGGAGACGTTACTGGGTAGAAGTTGAGAAGTTACTGGGTAGGAGACGCTACCAGGTAGGATACATTACTGGGTAGGAGACGTTACTGGGTAGGACACGCTACTAGGTAGGAGACGGTACTATGTAGGACACGCTACTGGTGGGAGACGCTGCTGGGTGGGAGACGCTGCTGGATAGGAAATAATACTAGGTAGGAAAAAACACTAGGTAGGAAAAAACACTAGGTAGGAAACAACACTAGGTAGGAAACAACACTAGGTAGGAAACAACACTAGATAGGAAACAACACTAGGTAGGAAACACTAGGTAGGAAACAACACTAGGTAGGAAACAACACTAGGTAGGAAACAACACTAGGTAGGAAACAACACTAGGTAGGAAACAACTCTAGGTAGGAAACAGCTCTAGGTAGGAAACAACACTAGGTAGGAAACAACACTAGGTAGGAAACAACACTAGGTAGGAAACAACACTAGGTAGGAAACAACACTAGGTAGGAAACAACACTAGGTAGGAAACAACACTAGGTAGGAAACAACTCTAGGTATGAGTCTCTTGCAACTGGGGTTGGCCAGTGGATGCTTATTAACCACTGAAGGTCCTCATCAGAGTCCCTCGTCAGGAGACACAGGTGGTTCCTGACAGCCAAAATACGGCCGGTTGGGGTCCTCATTGAAGACCCGCGTCCAGAGACACCGGGAGGGTTCCTGACAACCAAAACCCGCGTCAGGAGACACTGAGGGGTTCCTGATGAGCAAATCCCGCATCAGGAGACGATTTGAGAGTGTACCTGACGGCCAAATCCAGCATCAGGAGACACTAATGGTTCCTGACGATCATGGTCACCTGGTAGAGGCAAGAATTGTGTCAACGTTGCTCACCTGAAGAGATCGATGCCATAAAAACTCTACAAGAGCAGCAGGTAGCCTAACGTGGAGCCTGGGTACCATGAGACGGCATCTCCGGCGAAGATACGTCAGACTCGTCCAGAGCGGCGCTTGCAATCTGGCGAAGGGCTCCCGATCCAAAGAATCGGAGCTGTCTTCCCCTTTCATGGCATAAAAGCCGATTACCTCGTATGCTACGGGCACTGTATTACCCCTACAGATTTAGCGACTTCTTATGACTACTGCCTACCGGTGGACTCGCCTTGCCTTGCCTTCTGGGCGCACCTGCGACAGCTAAAATACTGTACCCCTGTCACTGGAATGTGATAGGGAAGGTGCTTAGACGCCGGCGAAGGCGTCTAGGCACCTGCCATTTCTTAACTGCATCCCACTGCCCCAAACACTGTAGGACCCCTACGATTTTAGAGCCTACCCATGAATATAACAGCAGTTACACCAGTGGAAGACAGGAGTTTGGACAGGCGTTATTAGTACAAAATTTGGCTCTAAATTAAGCTTTTCCAAATGCTCATAAAAACTCTTAGGACGAAGTCTTGTAACGATAGAACCTTGCTCTTTATAACCGTGTCTTTGTTAACATACCCGTACATTTTTTGTTAGACAACGAGTTCAATAACAAAGGTAGGATAGAGCAGTGAAAATGGCTGTGGGCAGACAGAATAAAAGTTAAGGTTATCGGTACACAGGAAAAAAGGTAAGGCTAGGTGACATGACCAATTTTGAGTTGATTTTAAGAGAGTGAGTGATTTTTGACAAATACTAAAGAGTGTGATTTAGGTCCACTGACCGTATATCTATACGGCTAACTGATTATCATTTATAATTATTATTATTATTATTACAATCATGGGGGGTAATAAAACCGTATCAATCATGTAGTGCTTGTGGGAATAGATAATGGGATTAGGTATGAGTAAAAGAAGGCTAGATCCAATTCCATGGATTAAGATTCCTTCGCCGGTATCTAGGCACCTCCCTTGAAAGTTACTAGAGGAAAAGTCTATGAAATAAGCCACGGACGGAAGGAGACGACCACGGACAAAGGACGGACGGACGAACACACACACACACACACACACACACACACCACTACATACGTACACACATACACGCACGCATATACAACAGGCCTAGTGTCTAATCGACATGTGCCTAGGACAAAATGGTAACTAACACACACACATACATACATCTTTTACTCCCAGACATGCTCCAACACCTGTTTTCGATTCACACCTATGAAGGCCGTGCACGTGTTACATGTGCACCCACTATTATAAAACATAGTGTGCCCTAACACAACTGTTTCTGTGCACCTGCAGTGTGCACCAATAATGCATCCTATGCAAGAGCAACACACTTCAATGGAGCATATGATCCAAGAAATTAGTTATATCTACACCTCTCCTGGATCAAACCATATTACCTCTTACTTTCCAGGTGCTCTATAACCCTTGCGAATTTTGCGATTCCTTATTACTAACAATTATATAGCAACACATACAATGTATTCTCTACAGATAACTGTTTTTGTACACGGCTGAACATGTGTGCAGTACACCCTCGTGTTCAAGCATGCGAGGCTAGATTACAATATATTACAATATGTATTATGTCTCGTCTTATGAGCAAGATATCATTTTGTCTTTTCATGTGGAAGTGATATAGCTTATCTTATAAAGAAGATATCATGTTGTCTTCTCGTGTGAACAAGATGCGTCTCAGTTCATGAACGGGGTATCATGTTGTATGAACAATAATGTCCCGTCTTATGAAAGGGACGAGACTTTTAAAAACCGAGGTCATTTTTTTTGGCATGTCGTTAAAATCAATAGGGGTAAATCATGATAAATTTGGTTAATCTTCTGGTAAAGTAGGTTAGTTTTCTTATATATTCTTATATATCTGGCTAATATGGCTAATCTTCGGGTACGTTAGGCTAATTTCACTACATAGCTAATTTCGGTATTGGGTTAATTTTATTTTGTTTTCAGATGCAATGGGTTAATATTTTGAATATATAGGATTAATCTTCTGATGCAGTATTTCGATTTTTCCATTCAGATATTTCGTAAAATGAGTTGATATATATTTGATCGTAATATTTTTGTTTTTGTTCATTTTGAGGTATTTTGAATTTTTCGTAAATATTGTGTGTGTGTGTGTGTGTGTGTGTGTGTGTGTGTGTGTGTGTGTGTGAGAGAAAGAGAGATAAAGAGGGTAGGAGGGTGTAGAGGGGAGGGGGAGGGGAAGGGAGGTTCCAGAGACGAGCAGGAGTAGCAGGAATTAAGCCAGGCTTGGTGATGAGTGTGTGGGGGTGTGCCCTCGCCGAAAAGCGTTCGTAGGGGGGTCGAGTCTCAGCTCCTGTCCCAGCGGCTAAACCTACAATTACCGCCGTTATCGATTCCTCGCCTCTTGAATATCATACCTATACTTAAAACTGTGCACAGAGTTTGCCTTCACTACTTCATCATAATCGATTCCACTTTTCCACCACACTAAAACTGAAGAAATATTGCCTAATAAATTTGTATCTCATCTGTGTTATTAACTTTCCTCTATGCTCGAAAGCTTTAATGATCCTGTTAAATCTTCTTTGTATCTTGAATGTCATAATCATGTCTCCTATGAGCCTTCTCTCATCTAATGTGGTCAGTCATTCTTCGCTGTTCCAAGGCTCAGCTCCGGGACTTGGTCTATATGCTTATCTCTGAACTTTCTCACGCTTCTGAATATTCTTATTAGGTGTGAGCCTCATGGTGGCGCTGCTTACACTATAACAGACGTGTTGTACGTGGTGCATACTCTTAGCCGGTCAAACAAATTATATGTTATATCGACAGGGTGTTGAAAAAAAAAAAAGACAAACTGGAAGCGCTAGGATATTTTATTGTCCTTATATTTGCACTAGGACAAAATGCAAACACTAAGACATTTTATTGTCCTTGTGTTTTCATTTTGTTTTTTTCCAATAGTTCTAATTTTTTGTTAAGGTTCCTGAAGGCAGTTCTATAATTGCCTAGCCTTGCATATGTCATTGTTATGAGGTTTATATGTACCTCTGACGACATCTTTGCTCTGATGTTTACCACCAGATATTTCTTATCCGGCAAGCGATCACCAACAGCCTAACCGGTCAGAGACGGGGCCGCTTTTAGTGGACAGAGTATCGAACCTCCATTACTCCTTGCGTTGAATGGACCACACGAGTTTATCACTTAATGCAAAATAAATAAAATCCTTATCTGATATTTATAGAATCTTTCCGTCTCTGGTTCTTTCTACTTATATATATATATTTTTTAATTGTTTGGATTTAACTCGAGCAGCCACTTGCTTACCATTATAGCTTGTCCAAGAAAGTGGTGGTCATTACATGACCGAGCTTTCTGTCATTTGACCGAGGCCTTCCGCTAGTTCACCGGTCCACTCCGTGGGTGGAAGACAGTGAAGACATGTGGAATACCAAAACACTTATAGCAGAGCAAGATTTTATTAGTCAACGTCTCGCTTAAGAGCTTTATAAAGCTCTCATTGAGCGAAACGATGTCTTAATGAAAATTTACTCGACTCTGTCTGTATGGTCCATCCGTACATAATTAAATATCCGATGTGGTAGGTTTTTCAAGCCTATATACCAAAAACGACGGATCACCACTCGGTAGTGTTAACTAGGCTTCTACTTTACAAAATGAACTGTTTACCATCCTATTGCCTTTAAAGTTAGCTCATGAGACTGAACTCGACTCTTGATCATTAATGATTCTTTGTTATCGCTGAAGCTTCTTAACTGACATGACTAACGTGCTCATATATTTTAAAATCTCAGAGGAATTAATGTACAATTCTTATGGATTTCATCTAGTGTTGAATTACTCCTACATAATAAAGCTGCTAAATTAGCCAAAGAAAATACTTTGAATGAAAAAAAATAATATAATCTTGATCTGTCTGTACCAAGCATTAGAAATATATGAGGAAGCGAGTAATGTTTCTGAATGCCACAGGAACATAGGTGGAAACCTTTATAGATCTATAACTCACAATAATTACATGGACGTTGATAAATACATTTATGGAACAACTTGCAAAATGATGTGATGACAAAAAAAAATCCGTTGTCATAAAAATTAGCCAATACCGATCAGAATACAATGATCGCCAGGATTCAGTCCGGCATGTGTATGAGTGTGTAAACACATGTTTACATATAGTTAGAAGAGTCATGCTCACGGTGTACAGTCTTCTGTATTATCAATATTTAATCTGTTCTTCTGGACGAGACTCAACAGTCGGCTAACACCCAGGAACTTATTTACTCCTAGGTGAGCAACACCAGCAGATGTAATGAGTCCAGAAGCCATAAGTGAAATAGGTTTGTTCATACGCCTCGCCACTCCTTAATTTCAGGTCACCGTTACATAAGACTCGAACGACTCCTATGGAATTTCAGACAAACTGACCTCAGTCCAACAAGGGACGTCAGCGGTCGCTGGTACCGTGGCCTGCCATAGGAACATTGTGGCCCCACTTTCATGTGTCCTTAGTGGTGCAACGCCTCCGTCACCACTAAACAGGTTATCCGTCAGGGTTTATTCCTGACGAATAAAAATTAAGAGATGGGCTTTATTTTAATTAAAAAATATAACATTTATAAACTAAAAAAACACGGAATTAAATTCATATTAAGTTAAATTATACAAGTATAATAAAAAAATGTGTGAGTGGTAGATATATCAGGTCCAGGCAGGTGTCTGTGAGCCTCAAAATTTATGGGAGACATATGATAATAACAACATAAGTTACTGAATATTTTAATTCTTTCCCACAGGTAGAAAAAATGAAACAACGATTCACCACCACGAGTTTCACAATCTCCACTACAAAAAATGCCACCCCCACTTATATCACTAACACTACCGCCCCCTCTATACACACTTCACTACTTTCACCGTACACACTCCCCATCTACGGCCAGCACCGTCAACTATCACCACCACAACCACGCCAGCCCCAGACTCACTATAAACTACAGCGTCCCTCATTCATTAATTTTCTTTTACTCTTTAAAATTTGATCACTTCACGAAGCGCTAAACTCAAGTGGGTCAGCGCAAGCAATAGCTGAGGCTCGATCCTCCTTCCGCTAATCGTGGCCCGGTATCTCACCACCTCATGAACATTTTAAAGCCAGTTTACCATTTTTTGTACCTCTAAAAAAATACATCCTGCAAAAAAGAAAACCGTCTTGGAGCTCCGCGCCAAAAAAAAAAAAAAAAAAAAGTCTCGAGGGCCGCAACCTTTCCCGATTCGACTTTAGAGAAAAATAAATTTTAGTTTTCTTTAAAAATAATGGTGTGAAGCATCTCCCTTCCTACTCGTTATGCTAAAAGTAGCTTCTTGCATGGAGGTCAATCATTCTTGCGTGTTGATCTTCTTTATGTCATCTGTGACGAGAGAAATGTGAAAGGGGTGGTAAATGTGGCAAGAAGATTATAATAATAAAAAAAGAGGGTGTAGGAAATTAGAGGCGGCAAAACAAAGGAAGAAATAATTGCATAATATATATATATATATATATATATATATATATATATATATATAATAGGTATAGAAGTTTTATACATACATACATATATATATATATATATATATATATATATATATATATATATATATATATTTCTATATCTATTATAAACACACACAAATATACATAAACTAAAAAGATGAACTGAACACTTGTCAGTGTCCAAAGGTACACCACATGTGGACAATAAAACAATAATGTAAATTGAGACATTAATATATATATATATATATATATATATATATATATATATATATATATATATATATATATATATATATATGTTGAAATGTCTGAAATTCTTCAAATTACTGAATTAGTAAAGCTCCTTGAATCCCTATGGTTTTCACAATTTTCGTCGTGTTTTCACGTCTACACACTTAATTAAATGGAGAAAGCTGTGACGACGTTTTTCGTCTGACCTCAGCTCTTTCACCGAGTTCTAAGCGCTTCAACAAGTGATAATAAACACTTGAGAAAGGTGAAAAAGTTAAACGTTTGAAGCCAAATCCAACCTAACTTAACCAAACCCAACCTAACGTTGCCCATCCTTACCCAACTGCTCTAGTCTCATCACATCTTCCATAAGAAACGGAGGATCGATCCTACATCACTCCTTGCGTTAATAACCCAAGCGGATTTAGTTTCGTGGAACAGAGCAAAACCGCAAACAAGTATCTTCCTTGACAACTGTCATTATTATTATTATTATTATTATTTTCAAGAGGGAGCGCTATGCTCGTAGAGGTCGAACAGCGCCTTGGAATGGAAGGCAATCAGAGTTGATCCCTAATTCCTTGGATCAAGAGATCACCAGCATCAAGTTATCCCCCCTTTGAATGTAATTCTAGGCCTTGAGAATCATGCATTAATGAGTGGGCAAGTTTCAATTTACTGTGGACAAATAATAATAATAATAATTTATAGTCATTAAAGGGTCAAGTACATACGTACATTATTCGCGTGTCAAACAAGCTGGGACTCAGCAGTTGTGGAGTAAGCTGCTGGGACAAGCTGGGACCCAGCAGTGGTGGAGGGAGGGAGACGAGAATCCCACACGCTCCCTGGACCCATATATCAGTGGAGGCGGTCATGTCCTGGTTGTCTGAAAATGGGTGGGTCAGTGGGTTTTGGGGGAGAGGAAACGAGGGGCTTCGATCCCTGCCCTAACCAATCATTTAGTAATTCTAGCACACTGATGACAACATACATACTTCTAGAAACGTGTACCTTTCAGTGTATATACACCGAAAGATATACACTAGGTGTATATCTCTCAGTGTATATATACCCGATGTATACCTCTCAGTGTAAACACACCCTGAGGTGTGCACCTCTCAGAGTACACATACACACACACACTTCAATTCTATCTATATTTTAAATGTTAATTAAAGAACAGTTTACTTTTAGCCTGAATGACTTACATGCAGTCCATATGCTTTAAACCAACTAAATAATAATAATAATAATAATAATAATAATAATATTAATAATAATAATAATAATAATATCTCATGACTGAAGTTGATACGGGATGGACCGGGAAGTCAGCGGAAGGTTTTTCAGTCCCATGACCAAAATTTTTCCTGAGAG
This sequence comes from Cherax destructor, assembly GCA_009830355.1. Taxonomy (NCBI): domain Eukaryota; kingdom Metazoa; phylum Arthropoda; class Malacostraca; order Decapoda; family Parastacidae; genus Cherax; species Cherax destructor. The sequence goes on along the minus strand of WNWK01001605.1, from coordinate 50,912 downwards.
GACCATCGTGGGTCCCAGATCAGCCCCCCCCCCCTCCTTTCTCCACACACAAACAAACCTTCCCTAAAATCAAAGATCCTCCATTCGCCAAATCTGAAATTTTCACGACGTTGCCCTTCCCCCCCCCCCCAAAAAAAAAAAGTGTTATTTAGGCCAACATTTGCTTATTTTCGTGTTTGTCTGTCATTTGTTTTTTCTTCTGAATCTCTCGCTTCTGCTTTCTACGTCTATTTCATTTTGTTAACATAAATTTCTTCAACTCTTCCCTTTGTCTTTTACGTATTCTTTGTCTTCTCATTATCGTTGCTATTATTTTATTTCCTTCTATTATTCTCTTAATTTTTTCTTTAATTCTTTGGCCTCCCAATTTTATTACTCTGCTTTCTCTTTTTTATTCATTTATTCTCTTCCCTTTTATTTGCCATTTCTTTCTTCATATTCTTTGTCTTCTTTATTATTCGTTTATTCCATTTCTCATGTTCTTTTTGTTTTTGCTTTCTTCTTCTTCTCTGTCTTCCTCCTCTTCTCCATCAACGGTTTTCAACAGGACTCGCTAACGAGGAAACTGGACAAAATTGACCTCAAAGAGGGTGGCGCAGCGTTCAACAGGTCCGCCTGTTGGTGTAGCTGGTTCTGTTTGTTTTGCCCACCCGCTGAGTTCCGTTTTATTGCTGTCTGGCCTAGCCGTTGACTTCCTTTGTTTCTCTGTCTAAACTACCTATTGATTTCCACTTTTTTGCTCCTTGGCCTACCCGTTAACTTTCGCTCTTTGCTAACCTACCCGTTTACTCCAGGGAATTGGAGTCGCTCTTCCTTTCCCTTAGGTAAAACCTGTTTATCTCCTGTTCTCCAACTCCTTGAAAAATGAATACGCGCTGAGTATAACACTAATAAGTACCTGTAGATACTCTTATCTATTAATAACATTATAAGTAGATAATATTAATGATAGTACTCATAGACAGTTGTAGATAATATTCATGATAGTAATCATAGTTTAAGATAATATTAATGACAGTAATCATAGTTGTAAATAATATTAATGATAGTATACTACCATAGATAGTTGTAGATAATATTCATGACAGTAAACATAGATAGTTGTAGATAATATTCATGACAGTAAACATAGATAGTTGTAGATATAATTAGTTGTAGATAATATTGATGATAGTAAGTACAATTACAAGGTAATGATGACAGTGACCTTAACTAGATGACACTAACAGGAGCAGCAAGCCACTGGAGACTTCGCCGAAGTGACAAACAGCTACACTGGGCCGGGTCATCACATAACTTAAACTCATAATAACACAGTGGCAGACAGATCACAGAGCGCACTGGCCTGTCACTTGCCACATGGGTTCAAGCTCCACCTGTTCTGTGATTTGACTTAAAACTCATTTAGGGGAAAATTTTCCCCATTTCTCTTGAGCAATATAACACTAATGGTTCTAACGATAGCGTTATTACGTAGAAAATAAAACTGAACAGCGTCAACGCCTTTTTGTAGACAAGATTAACGCTTGAACGTTCACAATGACAGTATTTGCGTTGTTTTATACTTATCATGATTATGATTAAGATCATAATTATATTTTATAATAACGATCACAATTATGATCATTATTATTATAATTATCATAAAAATGTGCGTTACGAAAATTTTAAAGGTATTATTTTTCAGTACTTTTTGTCATCTGTACAGTTTTATTGCGATTGTTCAAGGAAACACTTCGCTCACACTGACTCATGCAACGTTTTCAGTGAAATTTAGTGTTAAGCGGAATTTTTTCAACTTGTCGCTTCCTCTAAGAACGGCAGTGATGGAATAACTACTGAATTAATATTGCGTCGGCGTTCACACACCCGGGCCTCGGCGTCCACGTATCTGGGTCTCGGCGTCCACACACCCGGGTCTCAGCGTCCACGTATCCGGGCCTCGGCATCCACGTATCTGGGTCTCGGCGTCCACACACCCGGGCCTCGGTGTCCACACACAAAGGGCCTCGGTGTCCACACACAAAGGGCCTCGGCGTCCACAAATCTTGCAGGTACAGGTATGAGACATTCACACGATGGCAGATACACAAACGCAGTTATATGGAAGCCTACATTGACGACGTTTTGCCCACACATTGGTGTTTATCGCCCACGCAATGGTCTTTAGTCACATTTTTTTGTGACTTAATACAACACAGTGTATGAGCGAAATGTTCTCAATAGACTCCACATAACCACCAACCTCACATCATCTCGTCTGTTCTTGTATATAAAGTCATGTCTCGCGTCCTGGCCCAGAAACCAGGCGTCCTGGCCCAGAAACCAGGCGTCCTGGCCCAGAAACCAGGCGTCCTGGCCCAGAAACCAGGCGTCCTGACCCAGAAACCAAACTGTTCTTTCTCACCTCCAGCATCAGGACATTGACAGGGACTTAATATAGAACATCAGACGTTGACGCTGATAAAAAGGCAAAGGTAACATTGCAAATTGCCAGTTTATTAATGAACTTGCAGCATATTCATAAGTATTCACACGATGGGAAATGTTATAATTACACGAGGGAGTGTTTAATATGTATCGTGTAGGTGTCTCTCTCGCTAAGTGATGCAAGAGTGTAGCTCAACCCGCAGTATTTGTAAAAAAAAAATGTTTTTCCTATTGTTAACTGCCCGCATATTCACCTCATTAGCCTTCAGTTCGTGTTTGTTATACGGGTCATCCGCGCGCGTGCGCGTGCGTGCGTGTACTCACCTAGTTGTGGTTGCAAGGGTCGATTCACAGCTCCTAGCCCCGCCTCTTCACTGGCCGCTACTAGATCACTTCCTGCTCCATGAGATTTATCATACCTCTTCTTAAAGCTATGTATGGATCCTGTCTCCACTACATCACTTCCCAGACTATTCTACTTCCTGACAATTCTATGACTGAAGAAATCCTTCCTAACATCCCTGTGATTCATCTGAGTCTTCAACTTCCAACTGTGACCCTTTGTTTCTGTGTCCCATCTCTGGAACATCCTGTCTCTGTGCATCTTGTCGATTCCTCTCAGTATTTTAAATATGTTATCATGTCCCCCCTATCTCTCCTGTCCTCCAGTGTCGTCAGGTCAATTTCCCTTAACCTCTCCTCGTAGGGCATGCCCTTTAGCTCAGGGACTAGTCTTGTTGTAAACCTTTGTGTGTGAGTGTGTGTACTCACCTAATTGTACTCACCTAATTGTGGTTGCAGGGGTCGAGACTCAGCTCCTGGCCCCGCCTCTTCGCTGTCTGCTACTGGGTCTCTGCTCTCCCTGCTCCATGAGCTTTATCATACCTTGTCTTAAAACTATGTATGGTTCCTGCCTCCACTATATCTTTCTCTAGTCCATTCCACTTCCTGACTACTCTGTGGCTGAAGAAATGTTTCCTGACATCCCTTTGACTCATCTGAGTCTTCAGCTTCCAGTTGTGTCCCCTTGTTTCTGTGTTCCCTCTCTGAAACAACCTGTCACTATCTACCTTGTCAATTCCCCGCAGTATTTTGTATGTCGTTATCATGTCTCCTCTGACCCTTCTTTCCTCCAGTGTTGTTAGTCCTATTTCCCTCAACCTTTCTTCATAAGACAGACCCCTGAGTTGTGGAACTAACCTTGTCGCAAACCTTTGCACTTTCTCTAGTTTCCTTACGTGCTTGACCAGGTGTGGGTTCCAGACTGGTGCTGCATATTCTAGTATGGGCCTGACGTACACGGTATACAGTGTCTTGAACGATTCCTTGTTAAGGTAACGGAACGCTAATCTAAGGTTTGCCAGACGCCCATATGCTGCCGCAGTTATCTGGTTGATGTGTGCCTCCGGAGACGTGCTAGGCGTTATACTCACTCCAAGGTCTTTCTCCTTTGCCGAGGTTTGTAGCCTTTGTCCGCCTAGCTTGTACTCTGTCAGCGGTCTTCTTTGCCCTTCTCCGATCCTCATGACTTTGCATTTGGGGGGATTGAATTCGAGAAGCCAACTGCTAGACCAGATGTCGAGCTTGTCCAGGTCTGTTTGCAGCCCTGCCTGGTCCTCTTCCGATGTGATTCTCCTCATTATTTTCACATCATCCGCGAATAGAGACACTTCTGAGTCTATCCGTCCGTCATGTCATTTACATATACCAGGAATAACACTGGTCCTAGGACTGACCCCTGCGGTACACCGCTCGTCACAGGCGCCCACTGTGATACCTCACCACGCACCATGACCCGTTGTTGCCTCCTTTGAGGTATTCCTGATCCATTCCAGTGCCCTTCCTGTTATACCTGCTTGTTCTTCCAACTTCTTTACTAATCTCATGTGAGGAACTGTGTCGAAGGCCTTCCTGCAGTCCAGGAAAATGCAATCAACCCACCCTTCTCTCTCCTGCCTTACCTCTGTTACTTTATCATATAACTCTAGGAGGTTTGTTACACAGGATTTGCCTTCCCGGAATCCATGCTGTCTGGTGTTTATTATCCTGTTCCACTCAAGGTGTTCCACCATTCTTTTCCTGATGATTTTCTCCAGGACTTTGCACACTATACATGTAAGTGACACCGGTCTATAGTTTAGTGCCTCTTTTCTGTCTCCTTTTTTAAAAATGGGGACTACGTTGGCCTTCTTCCATACCTCAGGTAGCTGCCCAGTTTCAAGGGATGTGTTGAATATTGTGGTAAGTGGCACACTCAGTACCTCAGCTCCTTCCCGAAGAACCCACGGGGAGATATTGTCCGGACCCATCGCCTTTGAGGTATCGAGGTCACTGAGTAACTGCTTCACTTCCTCCTCAGTTGTGTGTATGCCCTCTAGCACTTGGTACATCCCTTGTTGGTGACGAACCATGTCCTGTCTACCCAGCTGCCTTCCTTCCTCCATTGTGAATACTTCCTTAAACCTCAAGTTGAGCTCCTCACATACCTCTTGATCATTACTTGTGAGTTCCCCATCTTCTCTCCTCAGCCTTATCACCTGGTCCTTGACTGTTGTCTTCTTTCTGATGTGACTGAACATCAGTTTCGGGTCGGACTTAACTTTCGATGCTATGTCGTTTTCGTACTGTTTCTGGGCCTCCCTCCGTACTTGTGCATACTCGTTTCTAGCTCTTCTACTAATCTCTTTGTTTACTTGGGTTCTTTGCCTTCTGTACCGTTGTGTGTGTGTGTGTGTGAGAGAGAGAGAGAGAGAGAGAGAGAGAGAGAGAGAGAGAGAGAGAGAGAGAGAGAGAGAGGGAGAGAGATGAATAAGACACGTGTAACATGAAAAGTTTCGCCTGCATGACAAGCTGCTTCAGTCGAATACTGTGAGGCGATTAAATACTGGGAGACAGAGGAAGAAGTGATTGGACAGGTAAATTTAAGGTGTTTAGTTCCTTGGTCTTGACATCAGTCCCTCAGTGTTGTGGTGTTCAGTCCCTCAGTGTTGCGGTGTTCAGTCCCTCTGTGTTGCGGTGTTCAGTCCCTCAGTGTTGCGGTGTTCAGTCCCTCTGTGTTGCGGTGTTCAGTCCCTCAGTGTTGCGGTGTTCAGTCCCTCAGTGTTGCGGTGTTCAGTCCCTCAGTGTTGCGGTGTTCAGTCCCTCAGTGTTGCGGTGTTCAGTCCCTCAGTGTTGCGGTGTTCAGTCCCTCAGTGTTGCGGTGTTCAGTCCCTCAGTGTTGCGGTGTTCAGTCCCTCAGTGTTGCGGTGTTCAGTCCCTCAGTGTTGCGGTGTTCAGTCCCTCAGTGTTGCGGTGTTCAGTCCCTCAGTGTTGCGGTGTTCAGTCCCTCAGTGTTGCGGTGTTCAGTCCCTCAGTGTTGCGGTGTTCAGTCCCTCAGTGTTGCGGTGTTCAGTCCCTCAGTGTTGCGGTGTTCAGTCCCTCAGTGTTGCGGTGTTCAGTCCCTCAGTGTTGCGGTGTTCAGTCCCTCAGTGTTGCGGTGTTCAGTCCCTCAGTGTTGCGGTGTTCAGTCCCTCAGTGTTACGGTGTTCAGTCCCTCAGTGTTGCGGTGATCAGTCCCTCAGTGTTGCGGTGTTCAGTCCCTCAGTGTTGCGGTGTTCAGTCCCTCAGTGTTGCGGTGTTCAGTCCCTCAGTGTTGCGGTGTTCAGTCCCTCAGTGTTACGGTGTTCAGTCCCTCAGTGTTACGGTGTTCAGTCCCTCAGTGTTACGGTGTTCAGTCCCTCAGTGTTGCGGTGTTCAGTCCCTCAGTGTTGCGGTGTTCAGTCCCTCAGTGTTGCGGTGTTCAGTCCCTCAGTGTTGCGGTGTTCAGTCTCTCAGTGTTGCGGTGTTCAGTCTCAGTTTGAAACTAAGGTACGAGAACAGAGACATGTACTGTATTCTAGAACAGTAAGTGAGGTGTACTATGCTAGTCTATCTACCCTCATGACTGCTGCAGTTTAAAACACTGAGCACCTATCAAGCTTGAGCGACTGCACACTTCAAAATTACCTATACATTTCTTGCACTGTCTCCAGTATTAAACTACCTTAACATAGTTGACTGAAGAAGCCTGCTTTGCAGGCGAAACGTTTCAGCAAATGAAGATATCCTTGTGTTGTATCTTATTCATCATCTAATCGGTATTTTATACTATAAATAATATGATCACCGTGTTTGCGAGGTCGAGATTCAGCTCCTGGTCCCGCTTCCTAGACTACTCTGATCGGCATCAATAATTTTTCGCCTCTTGGGCACTATCATATCTATTCTTGAAGCTGTGTATTAAATCTGCCTTCACTGCTTCAGCCAAGTAACTAGATTTTTCAAGCACCTCAAGCCTAAAGAAATACTTCGTTACATCTCTATGACCCATCTGTGTCTTCAGCTTCCACATACGTTCCCTTGATCCTGGTCCTTTTAAATCAGTTGGTCCTTATTTGACCTAATACTTTCTTCTAAGATTCTTTATGTCGTAATCATATCTCCTTCCTTGTCACACATATTGGGAACACAAGCGTTCCTACTGATGCTTGCGGAATCAGCAGTAGCTCTTATCCCTTGTTGTTACTCTCTGCCTCCTACTAATTGGGCCAAAAACTGATACAAATTTCAGGTTGTCTACACACCGCAGTCAAGTTGGCCACACATACACCGCAGTCAAGTTGGCCACACATACACCGCAGTCAAGTTGGCCACACATACACCGCAGTCAAGTTGGCCACACATACACCGCAGTCAAGTTGGCCACACATACACCGCAGTCAAGTTGGCCACACATACACCGCAGTCAAGTTGGCCACACATACACCGCAGTCAAGTTGGCCACACATACACCGCAGTCAAGCTGGCTACACATACACCGCAGTCAAGTTGGCCACACATACACCGCAGTCAAGCTGGCTACACATACACCGCAGTCAAGTTGGCCATACATACACCGTAGTCAAGTTGGCCACACATACACCGCAGTCAAGTGGGCCATACACCGCAGTCAAGTGGGCCCCACACAGCAGTCAAGTGGGCCACACACAGCAGTCAAGTGGGCCACACACAGCAGTCAAGTGGGCCACACACAGCAGTCAAGTGGGCCACACACAGCAGTCAAGTGGGCCACACACAACAGTCAAGTGGGCCACACACAGCAGTCAAGTGGGCCACACACAGCAGTCAAGTGGGCCACACACCGCAGTCAAGTGGGCCCCACACCGCAGTCAAGTGGGCCACACACCGCAGTCAAGTGGGCCACACACCGCAGTCAAGTGGGGGCCACACCGCAGTCAAGTGGGCCACACACCGCAGTCAAGTGGGCCACACACCGCAGTCAAGTGGGCCACACACCGCAGTCAAGTGGGCCACACACAGCAGTCAAGTGGGCCACACACCGCAGTCAAGTGGGCCACACACCGCAGTCAAGTGGGCCACACACCGCAGTCAAGTGGGCCCCACACAGCAGTCAAGTGGGCCCCACACCGCAGTCAAGTGGGCCACACACCGCAGTCAAGTGGGCCACACACCGCAGTCAAGTGGGCCACACACCGCAGTCAAGTGGGCCCCACACAGCAGTCAAGTGGGCCACATTTGACCAACGAGTCACATGTCAGACTCCAATGGATAGTAAAAAATCTCCCTCCCTCTTCGCTCTCCCTCACTTTAGGAACGAATACCTCTCCTTCATATACCTCCCTCTTCGCTCTACCTCACTTTAGGAACGAATACCTCTCCTTCATATACCTCCCTCTTCGCTCTTCCTCACTTTAGGAACGAATACCTCTCCTTCATATACCTCCCTCTTCGCTCTCCCTCACTTTAGGAACGAATACCTCTCCTTCATATACCTCCCTCTTCGCTCTCCCTCACTTTAGGAACGAATACCTCTCCTTCATATACCTCCCTCTTCGCTCTTCCTCACTTTAGGAACGAATACCTCTCCTTCATATATTTATATTTTATTTTATTTTCATTTTCGTCCCGAATTATCGTTCGGCTTTAAAATCCTTTCCTTCCGTCTTCTGTTTCTCGCTTGTTCCCTCTTTCTTCTCCAATTTCTCTTTCATTCCTTCCTCCTCCTCTATCTCCTTCCCTCGCCACCCACCTTCACCAATATCACCACCACCACTTCCTCACCACCTCCTCCCTTACTACCACCTTCTCTTCTCCCCTCTTTATCATAATTAAGGGCGATTACCGCAACCATACGCTCCCTCTCCTGGTTTGAAGACTGGCCCCACCTCCCACTTCTTATGGCCATCTCCCTGCCCTCTCTCCCCTTTCACTCCGCCTCTCTCCCTTTCATATATATGGGCGGTCGCAGTCACCCTAGTAACCACCCCTTTCAGGCCACCCGGGCTGTTAGGGGGATTTTAGGCCACTGCTTCTACTCCCTTCTTTTGTTGTGTGTTTGGGAGGGGAAGAGTTATTGGTAGCTATTACTGTTAGTTATTATTGTCAGTTGCTTTAATTCCTGTTACTTTTTTGCAGATGCTGTTATTTTAATTACTACTATTATTATCATTATCATTATTGTAAACACTTCTCGTCGAATACGGCCTGTTCATAATTTTTTTTAAGAAAAAGTAGCTAATTTAGAGCAAAGCATTGTGCCGGGTTCGATCCCGGCACGATAGGAAACGTTGGATAAGTTTCCTTACACCTGTTTTCCCATGTTCACGTAGCAGTACGGAGGTACCTGGGTATTTATCGTTGAGGGTCGCATCCTGGGAGGGCAGAGGATCATGGCACCCAAAATCAGCAACCCTGCCTTTAGTCTGAGCTGAGATATTTTCGGAAGGGGATAAGGAAGAAATGGAAACTTGTCAATATTTTTTGCACTTTACCTACTGGGGGTTCAGTAGGTAAAGGTTTCGTTCCAGTAGAGCTAAAGATAGTTACTTTTACATAGAAATTACCATCTTTCAGGATATCAGCGTGGAAAACATCGGCGTCACATAAATAGTGGGTAACCCCACCTTAAATGAAGACATACGGCTGGAGAACAAGTCTCACCAGTCAGGATAAAGCGCTACACATAGCGAAACGTTGTTCCAATAAAGGTTTGGTTTGCAGTGTGCTTTTTCTTCACTATTGTCATTCCTTTACTGAAGGATGGGTCAGAATTCAAACACAATATGGATGCTTCCTTCAGCATCTTCAATAATACAAATTATTGAAGAACATAGGCACTAAGATGGACTGGTAGACCGCCCGCAGTATCTCAACTTTCAAACCTCAGCTCCCCTGCGTCTTGCACCTTACATCTGCTCTATTTATGATTACTTAAGTCTATTTAAGAAACTTTTATGTACAAATGCCATACTGACAATGAGTTCCGTAAAATACATAAATACTTACGAGTAGGAATAAACAGTGAAATTATAACCTACACTACAGACTTGAAGAGAGACTTAAACCTCTTAAGAGCACTTATAGGAAGGAACACTTGCATCAACGTCAAATATGTTTGTTATATCTCTCATTGTTATATCTCGTCAAATATGTTTGTTATATCTCTCATTGATTACCACGACCTACACTTGTTTAACTTTCCATGAGCTGTTCTTAATCCAGAACAAGGCCATGAGGGCAATTCTTTGTGCTCCCAGTGTTTACTAGAATCATAAATATTAAGGAAGAACTGAAGCTTCAATGTGAAAGAACAATACAGTTAAGCACAAGTTTCTATGATAAGATCATGAAAGCCCCGATGTCGTCAGCACGACTCAGGGATATGATGGTTCATGCCTGCAACATGCCACTGTCAAAATTCTTATTTGTTTATAGCCTTACACTAACTGGCTGAATGGAAATTTGACTAATCAAGTCAGATTAAACATTCCATTTGAAAGCAATACATGTATGAAACATTATCATCTACTCACTACCCAGAGTACAGACATCATACATGCCTTTCACTTAAATCAAGAAGCTTCCACTCCTTGAAACAGCAGTACAAAACTACTACTGCTTTGAATGTAGAGGAAGCCTTGCTGCCCAGTGAACTCATTTCAGCAGACTACAGGCAACACTGCAGCAGCCTGCAAAATACACACAGGTAATAAGTGTATAAAGACTAGTCTTCTCATATTCAAGATCTGAGACTCCCAGTCTGCTCCTTAAGCTCCTAAGAGTCTTATATACAAAATGAACACTAGGAACATCATAATACTCTCTAAAACGATCAAATAGTGTTCAGAACAAAGAATTTTGTATTTCATGTGTCCGAATACCTTCCCACATAGGAATCAGCAATCAGGATAACACTGATAATAAAGCCAGATCTGACTGTGATTGGCCGGATGTGTTGTTAGAACTGGGCGCCCCTATTTTCGTTGTCAAACAAATCTGCTGAAGGATAGCAGCTCTGTTAGACAAGAGAACAAACAACCAGAAACCCGAGAGCTCTAGTATCAGGAACTATGATCTGTTCAGATCAGAAAGCCATGTGTATGTGCAACATGAACCTTCTACTAGATACGGTGACTGCCAGAATCAGGTTGGGATTTCAGCACCTGTGACAGATGAATTATATTGCAACAGGTGAGCCTTTAAACTCTGCCTGTTCCACATACAAGTTCTGTGAAAAAGAGGAGGCACCCGACCTATACTAGTCCATAGTTGAGTAAAATTCTCAGGGACTTTAGGCCTGGTAGAATGGGTACTTGGAATTGCGTAAATACTTCATCTACTCTTTTCCAGCACTTTGGAATTACCATCCTGAGAGATGGTAATTCCAAAGTAACATTAAGTCCAGCTCTGTTGGAACTAAGCCTTGTAAGTTTCCGTAACTAATGAACATTAGGTGAATAATTGACGATATTCTTATTGCCCTACTAAAATTTCGAAGCTCAGGATGACAGATCTCAACACTTTGTATGAAATCCATCATGTGTGATAGAATACGACAGGGAAACATTACTGGATACATTAGCAGGACGCTGCTAATGTATTAAGTAATGCTAAAAAACAAAATCCACCCTATCCTCGCTTTTCTTTATTACACCTCTCTCACTATTTTCCTCTCCTACCCCTTCCTTCCCTAACATCCCATACCCTTCCTCTCATTCCCCTTCTTCTTCCTCTTCCTTCACCTACTCATTCCCTTCTCATCCACTCCCTCTAACCTTTCACACACTTTTTTTTGCAAGCGTGTTCGTCCAGTAAGGCGTCAGAACCCGTTCGCTCCGCTGATCAACAGAGTTCAATCCTGTTTCCTTGGCTACACTGTTTACAATGGATTGTGCCAGGGATACGACTCCGATCTTTGAAATTTTTATTTTCTCTTATTTCTAAGTAGGCTGAACCAAGTGTCTGGTCACACATTTAGACCACACACACACACATATATATATATATATATATATATATATATATATATATATATATATATATATATATATATATATATATACACATATATACAGTACAATCGCAAACAGGCTATCTAAATCATGCAGAACAAGCCACATAGGGGGTGGAAATCTTTAGCTCAAGATCTTTCGCAATCTACGTTGTCAGGAGTTATGCACTGTTGTAAGACTAGCAACAGATAGTAGGAGGGGTGGGGGATTCTCTCTGAGGCAATGCAGAAGCGTAAGTGTTGTGCCATGTAACAGTGGAGTGTGGGTGCCGTCCCGCTGCCCAACCACCTCCCCCCGGCCCCCCTCCCTCTCTCTCTTTCCTTACTGGGAAGGGGAGGGAGGAACCTCTGAAGTTCACGGAAAACTAGTTACGGAATAATAAGGAATAGCTCGTTGAGGCTAGTACACCAAACGGGGAGGAGAATGGAATTAGCTCAGAGGCACCCACACCACCTTATGTCCTCGGACCAAGGGTAACACACCTAGCTTGGCTGGGTGCTTGGTTCTTGTAGAAGTGCGTGGTCCTGTGGGTTAGAGCGTCATGGGTTTTCGCTCACCATGAGGAGGGCCAAAGCAACATGGGTTCGAATCCTTGGCTAGTCGCAGTGTTGTTGATCAATACCACTTCGTGGTCACAATATAAATATAAATAATATATATATATATATATATATATATATATATATATATATATATATATATATATATATATATTATTTATTATTATTAACACATCGGCCGATTCCCACCAAGGCAGGGTGGCCCGAAAAAGAAAAACTTTCATCATCATTCACTCCATCACTGTCTTGCCAGAAGGGTGCTTTACACTACAGTTATAAAACTGCAACATTTACACCCCTCCTTCAGAGTGCCGGCACTGTACTTTCCCATCTCCAGAACTCAAGTCCGGCCTGCCGGTTTCCTGAATCCCTTCATAAATGTTACTTTGCTCACACTCCAACAGCACGTCAAGTATTAAAAACCATATGCCTCCATTCACTCCTATCAAATACGCTCACACATGCTTGCTGGAAATCCAAGCCCCTCGCACACAAAACTTCCTTTACCCCCTCCCTCCAACCTTTCCTAGGCCGACCCCTACCCCGCCTTCCCTCCACTACAGATTTATACACTCTCGAAGTCACTCTGTCTCGTTCCATTCTCTCTACATGTCCAAACCACCTCAACAACCCCTCCTCAGCTCTCTGGACAATCGTTTTGGTAATCCCGCACCTCCTCCTAATTTCCAAACTCCGAATTCTCTGCATTATATTCACACCACACATTGACCTCAGACATGACATCTCCACTGCCTCCAGCCTTCTCCTCGTTGCAACATTCATCACCCATGCTTCACACCCATATAAGAGCGTTGGTATAACTATACTCTCATACATTCCCCTCTTTACTTCCATGGACAAGGTTCTTTGTCTCCACAGACTCGAAGTGCTCCACTCACCCTTTTCCCCTCATCAATTCTATGATTCACCTCATCCTTCATAGACCCATCCGCCGACATGTCCACTCCCAAATATCTGAATACATTCACCTCCTCCATACTCTCTCCCTCCAATCTGATATCCAATCTTTCGTCACCTATTCTTTTTGTTATCCTCATCACCTTACTCTTTCCTATATTCACTTTCAATTTTCTTCTTTTACACACCCTACCAAATTCATCCACCAACCTCTGCAGCTTCTCTTCAGAATCTCCCAAAAGCACAGTGTCATCAGCAAAAAGCAACTGTGACAACTCCCACTTTGTATTTGCTTCTTTATCTTTTAGCCCAACACCTCTTGCCAAGACCCTCGCATTCACTTCTCTTACAACCCCATCTATAAATATATTGAACAACCACGGTGACATCACACATCCTTGTCTAAGGCCCACTTTTACTGGGAAATAGTCCCCTTCCCTCCTACACACTCTAACCTGAGCCTCACTATCCTCATAAAAACTCTTCACTGCTTTCAGTAACCTTCCTCCTATTCCATACACCTGCAACATCTGCCACATTGCCCCCTTATCTACCCTATCATACGCCTTTTCCAAATCCATAAATGCCACAAAAACATCTTTACCCTTATCCAAATACTGTTCACCTATATGTTTCACTGTAAACACTTGGTCTACACACCCCCTACCTTCCCAAGCGCTTCCGCGACTTCTCACATTATCAAGGAGAAGTCACGAAAGCTCTTGGAATTTCGCTATTTTTCATAGTGGTTGTTTTGCATATTGTGATATCACCTGTTTACTGTGATCTTATTGCACACACACACACACACACACACACACAGTACTGGTAAGTGGAGAAGACTCCTTCCTTCATAAACTATAGGTGTCTTACAAAGCAACTAGAATGCAAGAATCGAGGAGCTAATAATTCCTTCTAATGTTACTGCTGTTACTGCAGCTGCTACTACTGTTGTAGCTGCTGTTACTGCAGCTGCTACTACTGTTGTAGCTGCTGTTACTACAGCTGCTGCTCCTGTTGTTACTTTTGCTCCTGTTACTACTGCTGATACTGACGCTGATGTTACTAGTGCTGTTGCTGTTATTACTACTGTTATTGAAAATTTTACGTAGCTCTATCGCTGGGTGTTAGTCGACTGGTGTGGGTCGCATCCTGGGACAAAACTGACCTAATTTGCCCGAAATGGTCTGCATAACAAGCGGCTTTCTATATAGCAGTATGTCATTGATGTCAGCTAGGACTGTATACCTTGTACATGTACTTGTAGTAAATAAAGATATTATTATTATTCCGACACGCGTCAGGATACACTAGTCGGGAGGAGAAACCCCTATACCCGTATGGGGTTTCTACATCGCCAGGGAAAAATGAGGGGCAATCCAATTTAATACAAGGGGAAGAGAGCCCAATTCCTTGGATCAAGCAGAAGGGCGGTTGACAAGAGGCTCTCATCCAGAAATATATTTTCAGTATTTTTTTGAAGAAAAAATTCCTATGCCACTGAAAATTATCTTTACCATAAACAATGAACAATATCGCAGCAGCAAGGTCACAATACCGTGGGTGCTAGGTCACAACATCGTCGCTGCTAGGTCACAATACCGTCTACCTGGAGGGCATTCCGGGGATCAACGCCCCCGCGGCCTGGTCCATGACCAGGCCTCCTGGTGGATCAGGGCCTGATCAACGAGTTTGTTACTGCTGGCTGCACGTAGTCCAACGTACGAACCACAGCCCGGCTGATCTGGCACTGACTTTTATCATCTGTCCAGCTCCCTCTTGAAGACAACCAGGGGTCTATTGGTAATTTCCCTTATGGCTGGTAGGAGGCTGTTGAACAGTCTTGGGCCCCGGACACTTATTGTGTTTTTTCTTAGTGTACCAGTGGCGCCCCTACTTTTCACTTGGGGTATGTTGCATCGCCTGCCAAGTGTTTTGCTTTCGTAGGGAGTGATTTCTGTGTGCAGGTTAGGGACCAGTCCCTCCAGAATCTTCCAGGTGTAGATTATGATATCTCTCTCTCGCCTGCGCTCCAGTGAGTACAAGTCAAGTGCTTCCAGACATTCCCAGTAGTTAAGGTGTTTGATGGAACCTATACGTGCCGTAAAGATTCTCTGTACATTCTCTAGATCTGCAATTTCATCTGCCTTGAATGGGGATGTTAATGTACAGCAGTATTCCAGCCTAGAGAGAACAAGTGATTTGAAAAGGTGACGTACTCTTTGCATGCAACAGCTTGGCATCTCTTGTCTTGAATGTTCTCATTATCCATCCTATCAGTTTCCTCGCAGATGTGATATTGGCATTGTTGTGGTCCTTGAAGGTGAGATCTTAGGACATTACCACTCCCAGGTCCTTCACATTGCTTTTCCGCAAGGTCACACTACCGTGGGTGCTAGGTCACACTACCGTGGGTGCTAGGTCACACTACCGTGGGTGCTAGGTCACACTACCGTGGGTGCTAGGTCACACTACCGTGGGTGCTAGGTCACACTACCGTGGGTGCTGGGTCACACTACCGTGGGTGCTAGGTCACACTACCGTGGGTGCTAGGTCACACTACCGTGGGTGCTAGGTCTCAATACCGTGGGTGCTAGGTCTCAATACCGTGGGTGCTAGGTCTCAATACCGTGGGTGCTAGGTCTCAATACCGTCGTTGCTAGGTCTCAATACCGTCGTTGCTAGGTCTCAATACCGTCACTGCTAGGTCTCAACACCGTGGGTGCTAGTTCACAAAACCGTGGGTGCAACACTATCGAGTCTTACACCTTCCTATCAATGTTCTACACGAGGCTGAGGTCTTCACCAAACACAACATTGCAACATGTTTTTAAAGTCACGTATTGTAAAACAGACCCGTATTCTAAACATTTCGCTCAGAAGTGAGATTACTGGCCTGATAAAGCTAGATGAGAGAAACGTCTGATAACGCCTTCGTCTTCATTACATGGAAACAAAAATATGCAACATGTGGGTTTAAATTATAAAATTACGCATTACAAAGCATCCCTATATTCTGAACGACGTTTCGCTCAGGAATGAGCTTTACTTATAGTATTCATTACATGTGTTTTTACACTGACATCGCCTTCTCAACAAGGCAGTTTCTCATCATTTGCATAATTTGAGAAAAATTTTACCTGTAGATTACCTCTAGTCGATTCAGGGGGTCACCTTCCTCGCTGTCCGGTCCCAGACCAGACTTTCTGCTTGATATCTTGATCAGTAAGACTGTTGGTGCTAGCTATACGGAATCCAACATACGCACCACAGCCCGGTTGTTTGCACAGAGCAATCTAGTGCACTTTATGAGAGCGTATTCCTACCAGGAGTACCTGCAAAGTGCCGAGGGGTCCCCCGCGACCCTGTCAGAGATAGAGAAGCGAGAATTAAGGCCTGATTAAGGCCTGATCAACCAGGTTGTTACTGCTGGCTGCATGTAGCCAGAAGTTTAAGAACAATAGCAGGAAGAAGTGATACACAAGACACACATTTTAAGAATGGACACTTATACTCCGTGACTAGTTTTTCATACACAGTGGATCTAACTTTCCATACATAGTTGTTGCAACCTTCCATCTTCCATACACCATAAAGAATGCCACTGGCGACACGCACGTCTTATTATTCAAACCATAATTGGCCCACTGCGACTTTGGGTAAAGGGAGTTGTTGGGAAAGGAGGGGAAGGGGAATTAGGGGAAGGGAGGGTAGGGAATCGGGGGAAGGGAGTATAGAGGGAACTAATTTAATGGGTGGGACACATGCTTCACAGTTCCCCAAAGTCGATACTATGTTTGTTAATGTTTTTGGGTGTTTGGTTCAACGCGGGGAGAGCGGCGAACAGGGGCGATGACGCAATTTACAACACATGTTTTGACTGCCTGAGACCTGTTATAATATATATACACCGAAAGGTGCATTATATTGTATATAAATCTAGAGGTGTGTGTGTGTGTGTGAGTATATAATTATTGGACAATATCTACCTTCATTTCAGTAGGATACTCCAGTGTTGAAAGTTTGAAGCCAATCAGAAGAGTCTTTCTAAAGTTATCACAAGGAAACTTAAATCGGGAACGAGTAGGGGCCAATAGATGCATAAACGTTTTTACAAGTTACAGTACACCAGTGTTGAAAATTTGAAACCGATCAGACGCGCTCTTAAATTATGAACGAAAACCTTGGAAGAAACAAAAATTCAGACAATAACTTAAAGGAATCTTTATGGGGATACCTAGGATAGGGCTACCTAAGATAGGGATAATTGTGAATCCTTGTTGCTGCTGAGTGGATCTGGGTACTGTAGGTACTTACTCTCACAGAGTTTAAACCAGCCCGTTGCAACCACTCCCAAACAGCCTGGTGAAACCACTCCCGAACAGGGGATTTAAACCACTTCCAAGCACAGGATTAAGCCTAACGGAACGGAAATACCGACGGCGAGTTTGGGATTACAGGAGAATACCCAACCCGGAATTACGGTCCAGCGGCGATCCAGCAGCGTCAACAGGAAGACCGTGTCGTCGCCGCCGCCGCCGCCGCCGTCCTCACCACTGCCACCCATATTATCTCCACCGCCTCCAGTATCCTCACCGTTGGCAACTTGACTGTCACCTCCGCCATAACCATTATCACTATCACCGCCTGCACTGCTGCTACCACTGCCTAAACTGCCACTATCACCGCCTAAACTGCCACTATCACCGCCTACACTGCCATTATCACCGCCTACACTGCCACTATCACCGCCTACACTGCCACTATCACCGCCTACACTGCCACTATCACCGCCTACACTGCCACTATCACCGCCAACACTACAACTATCACCGAGAGTTCACTGTTAGTATTACTGATGAGACTTTATGGAGACTAACCTTGAATAAGAGAGTCTAGGCAGGCAGAGATGGAGAATGGAGAGGCTGGAACGTAGACAGGGAAAAGACAAAAAGAGAGGGAATGGGAAAATGAAGAGAGGGCAAAAAAGAATAAAGGGAAAGGGAGGGTTAGATAATGTGAAGAAAGGAGTGAAAAGTGAGGAAACTTGGGAAAGACAAGATAGGCGGAGGTGTAGGGGTTAAGAAAGGCAGGATAGACGAAAGTGTAGAGGTTAATGAAGGCATGATAGACGGAGGTGTAGGGGCTGAGGAAGATAGCATATTACCAAAATTGCATACATTACCAATGTGCTGCTACCTTATTCTATATGATAGTTGCACAGTGGTTTGGTACGAAATAGGAGGGGAAGAAAGTAAAAGATGGAGAGAGTCTAAAAGAGGAAGAGACGGAATATATTCTTAAGCTTACTCGTCAAGACAGCACTCATCCTTTTGTACTCGCCTAGTTGTGCTTTGCATGGGTTGATCCACAGTTCCTAGTCCCACCTCTTGACTACTATCAACGAGTTTTACTGATCTACGGCATACTGGGCCCGATCATACCTATTTATGAAACTGTGTATAGTGTTTGTAACAAGTATTCCCAATGTTATTTTTTTTTATTGTCAAGCATTTCCCTCAGAGTGGTATTACTATTGTTTATTACTAATCCTGAGAGCCTCATGTCTCTTCTGCTTCTCCTTATGGTCCAGTCCGATCATTACAGAGCCTAGTCTCATTGCTACTTAATGAATTGAGTATATATGTACGATTGAGCATATATGTACGGGGGTCATTAAGACTGTATATCACCTGTACACCGCCAATTATCATCAGCAACAATACCAAAAAACAATAGTTACAATAATAATAAAATACGGTCTATTTTATCTCTTACATCAGCAATATGCCGCCCTTATCGTTATGAGGTGAGTCTTGCTTGACACACCTGTGTCAGCAGAACAAAAAAGAGACGAGGCAGGTGTAACTACTACGTGAGACTTTCTAGCTGAGGTGGCACCTGTGTTACACCTGTGTTAAATAGAATATTTATGACAGGTCAGCTGCTAGAGAACTTCCAACTCCTGTACACAACTTCAAAGGATTCCCAGACTCCTGTAACGGCTTCAAAATAATTTCTGACTCCAGTAGCGAGTTTAATGGACTTTCTGGCAATTGCCTTTAAAGGATCTTGAAGACTTTCCGAATCTTCTTATAGATTATAAAGTGCTTTCCGATTCCAGTAAATGGCTTTAAATTACTTGAAGACCCAGCAAACGGCTTCAAAGAAATTTCAGATGCCTTTAAACCGTTTTCTGGGAGAATAAAGAGCGTTGTATGTAATACAGATCGGCTGGTGGTTTATGTTGTGAAGATAAGCTCAGAAACGTAGATCTTGCATGGCAGTTGAAGGGAAATTCAGAGGAGACATGCTCACAACATACAAGGTTGACGGTGCGTATAGACACGACGTAACCCTTGAGGATGTGTGACATTCTACAAAGCAGTTGTCATTAACATACAAATCATACATCATATCACTCATATATCATATAACGTATATATGTCGGTGTTATAGGATTTTGAGAATGTTACCTTTGATATTATACCTTTGAAGAGTTTCGAGAGTATCTACTCTCTGAGCCCGGCCATGGGCCAGGCTCGTCTGGTGCTTGCCTGGTCAACCAGGCTGTTGCTGCTGGAGGCCCGCTGCCCCACATATCCATCACAGCCTGGTTGATCTGGCACCTGGTGAAGATATTTGTCCAGTTTCCTCTTGAAGGCTTCTACACTGGTTCCAGCCGTGTTTCGGATATCTTCTGGTAAGATGTTGAATAGTCTGGGACCCCGGACCATATTACTACTGCTATCAGTGCTATTGCTGTAATTACTACCACTACCACTACTACTAACGCTACCACTATAGCTACTTCTGTCATTGCTACTTTATTGGTGCTATTATTACTATTATCACTCATATTACCTCTGTTACTACAACAACAACAACAACTACTACTACTACCACCACCACCACCACCAGAACCACCTCTTCAACCTACCACAATTACCAAACATTTGTCAAGTCAGCTACATGTACCACTCTGACGTGCTAGATGGCAGGAGAAAAAATCAGAATACAAAAAACACAGAATACAGAAATAAAATAAAAAGTATATTAAACAGAGAATAGTACAGGTACGGGATAGTAGCCATAACACTCATCTCTCCTTATTACCCCAACATTACTACTACACATCCCCACCCCCAACACTCCCACTACTTTCGTTACCACGCCCACCCCCCATTACATATTAACCTCAATTTGTCTTGTCCCAGCCGATTCTTCCCCATCACAATATCACCCCATTATATCCTAACCCCCATCAGCCTTATGTCATCCAAATCCTCCTCATCCTCATCCCCACACCTCATCAGTCCACCTTTCATCACTTTTATCTTCACCACACCTTACGCACTCCCTCATCCCCACCCCACTTTCCTCACCTGTACCCACCTCTCGCACCTCCGCACCTCATTTTCCGAATCACCTCACCCGTACCCCCTCACAAGCACCCCACCTCCCACACCCCTCACAAGTACTCCCCACCCCACGCACCCCTTCACCAGCACCCCACCTCCCGCACCACCCTCACCAGCACCCCACCTCCCGCACCAGCACTCCACTTCCCGCACCCCCCTAACCAGCACACCACTTCCCGCACCAGCACCCCACCACCCACACCCCCTAACCAGCACCCCACCTCCCGCACCCCCCTCACCAGCACCACACTTCCCGCACCCCCCTCACCAGCACTCCATTTCCGCACCCCCTCACCAGCACCCCTCACCAGCACCCCACCTCCGCACCCCTCACTAGCACCCCACCTCCCGCACCCCCTCACCAGCACCCCACTTCCCGCACCCCCTCACCAGCACTCCACTTCCCGCACCCCCTCACCAGCACCCCACCTCCCGCACCCCCTCACCAGCACCCCACTTCCCGCACCCCCACCAGCACCCCACCTCCCGCACCCCCTCACCAGCACCCCACTTCCCGTACCCCTCACAAGCACCCCACCTCCCGCACCCCCTCACCAGCACCCCCACCTCCCGCATCCTCCTCACCAGCACCCCACTTCCCGCACCCCTCACCAGCACTCCACCTCACGGACAAATGCCTAACACCTGCTGGTGGGCAGAGGGGGGGAGGGAGGCGTGAAATGAAGCATATCAATTTGTAATTCAGCTTCAGGTGTTTATATTTTTCTTCCTCGTTACCACGCTGTGTTTGTCTCACTTTGTCTCTCTCCTTCCCCTCCCTCCCTCCCCACATATCCCTCCCAACCTTCCTCTCTACTCTCCCTCCCTACTTCTCATCTCATCTCCTCTCCCTATCTCCCCGTCTCTCGCTCTTTCTCTCATTCTCCTTGTTTATCTTGGGGTTATTTTTCGGTGTCTTTCTCTTTTAGGTTTGCCTCTTCATATGCGTATCAATATTTATCTCACTTTCTACGGCAGCCACCAGCCAAACCCACCCACACACAGTGAGTCATGGCTCGTGGCGAGGTGTCAGAGTGGGCGCCTGTGACGTGTGGGGTTCCACAGGGTTCAGTCCTAGGACCGGTGCTGTTTATGGTATTTGTGAACGACATGACGGAAGGAATAGCCTCCGAAGTGTCCCTGTTTGCAGATGATGTGAAGTTGATGAGAAGAATTCAATCGGACGAGGACCAGGCAGAACTACAAAGGGATCTGTACAGGCTGCAAGCCTGGTCCAGAGATTGGCTCCTGGAGTTCAACCCCACCAAGTGCAAAGTCATGAAGATTGGGGAAGGGCAAAGAAGACCGCAGACGGAGTACAGTCTAGGGTGTCAGAGACTACAAACTTCACTCGAAGAAAAAGATCTTGGGGTGAGTATAACACCAGGCACATCTCCTGAGGCGCACATCAACCAAATAACTGCTGCAGCATACGGGCGCCTAGCAAACCTAAGAACAGCATTCCGACATCTTAATAAGGAATCGTTCAGGACCCTGTACACTGTGTACGTTAGGCCCATACTGGAGTATGCAGCACCAGTTTGGAACCCACACCTAGCCAAGCACATAAAGAAACTAGAGAAAGTGCAAAGGTTAGCAACAAGACTAGTCCCGGAGCTAAGGGGTATGTCCTACGAGGAGAGGTTAAGGGAAATTGACCTGACGACACTGGAGGACAAGGGAGATAGGGGGGACATGATAACGACATATAAAATACTGAGAGGAATTGACAAGGTGGACAGAGACAGAAAGTTCCAGAGATGGGACACAGCAAGAAGGGGACACAGTTGGAAGTTGAAGACTCAAATGAATCACAGGGATGTTAGGAAGTATTTCTTCAGTCACAGAGTGGTCAGAAGTGGAATAGCTTGGGAAGTGATGTAGTGGAGGCAGGATCCATTCATAGCTTCAAGAAGAGGTATGGTAAGGCTCATGGCGAAGGGAGAGTGACCCAGTAGCGGCCAGTGAAGAGGCGGGGCCAAGAGCTATGAATCGACCCCTGCAACCACAACTAGGTGAGCGCACACACACACACACAAGCACACACACACACACACAGGAAACAGCTACATATTGTGACACATTAATTTAGCTCCCTCGTAAAACTATCCCTCCCCAACTTATCTTTTACGTCTCCTACCTTTACTTCCCTTCTAACCTCCTTTAAACCCATTCTCCACCTTCCACTCCTCACATTCTTGCTATCCTTGCTCTCCCTCAACCTCGCTTTCCCTCCTCTTCATCTTCAACCCCAACTCTCCCTCCAACCCCACTGGCCTCTGAATTTTAGGGCTCACTTGCCATGAGTTCAAACCCCACCATTTCCATGGTTTCTCCCTTTTTTAAAGCATCACATTTTTCGATTCTAAATATTGCGTAACTACTCAGCCTTCGTGGTCGGCATTTACAGTTGAACATGACACCAACGTTCCCGAGCCACACAATTTTCTTGCAGGGCCTAACACCAAAGTATTCAGGAAATTAGCAGCCTTGATATAATTAAATATTTGGAAAACGTGATTAATAAATCGAGTGGACCGGACAACAAATCACTCCAAGAAGGTAAACTAAAAACTATCAAATTCGACCCTTACATTTATAAAAAATAAAAGATGGGAGACAAGACTTGTGCCTCCAAACTTTCGTCCCATCTGTTTAACGTCAATTTTACGCACATGAATGGAGACGATTGTTAGAGAGAAAATAGTTAATTTTCTGGAAAATAATAGCCTAATAACTGGAAAACAGCATGAATTCCGAAACAAAAGATTATGTCTAAGTAACTTATTCGAATTGTTTCAATTAAATATGCAAAAACTGGGATGGCAAGGTCCTTACAGATGTAGAATATCTAGACTTCCAGAAGTTATTCGACAAGGTACTCTATCGATAATTGATAGCTAAAAAAAAACACATAGCATAGGAAATAGAAAATTCCTGGATCAGCCAGTGGCTTAAATACAGGAAAAGGGAAAAGTGGTACTCAGCAGTGAGGTGTCTGAGTGAAGTGCCGTAAAGAATGAATTCACCTGGAACTGGATCTTGATCCAATCACTTTCACAATGTAAATAAAGGATCTCGAGATAGAACTAACATCCAAGATAGTAAAATTTGCTCGTGAATGAAAATTGGAAAAAAGTGCAGCATCTAAAGTAGATTGCTTGAATATTCAGAGCGATCAAGACAGGCTGACTTTTTGGTCAGAGATGTGGAAGTTTAGTTACAATGCAAACAAGTGCAAAACGATGCATTATGGGTGTAATAATCTAAAATATGAATACAAAATGTCTAGCTGCAAAACTAACCTAAACAAGGGAAAAAAAGAACCTAGGAGTAATCATAAGCAACGACCTGAAAAGCAGCAAGCAATGCTTATCTGCGAGAAAAAGGTAACAGAATACGTACAAGGATTCATAGCCAGAAACTTCAAGCACAAAACACCCCAAACATCTTACAGACTTTATGAAGCACAAAGATATACTGGGGAAGGTACAAAGCTACCAAGCTGTAGTACCATCACCCTTAAGCAAACTTATGAAGAAAGTTTCAAAGTAGTCAACGTCTTTTTCTCCCAAGAAACTTTAAAGATATTAAGTGGCTTCGACACACTCATCTACTTGAGGTGCTTAACGAGTCCATAACTGGAAACAATGAAATGAAACTGCGAGGCAGAATGCAACATGAACGTATACAATTTTTTTTTTTCAGAGTTGTAGCAGAATGAAACAAACTACCGGCTAATGTTGTGAGCGTGAGGACAATAGAATCATACAAAAACTAGCTGGACACGCATTTTGTAAATATAGGATTCAACTAGATACATCATGTCCTAGTGGGAGGAGTTGCCAGAACCCTCAGGACCTACATGCTCAGTATAAATATCAGCCAAAATTGCTGAGTTAGCCAAGATTGCATTAAATGTCAGAAAACGTGGTAAAAAAGTTAATGATCAACTATAGAGTATGGTGATGGACAGGAGCGAGATGCTGCCTAGTACGCTCGTTACCTCACTCAACCTATAAAGATCCCACACGGTTTGTCATATAAATACAACAGATGGGGCAATTCCTGTTGTTTATTCACCAACAGGATGATCAGTAGACAACAAGCCAACCGAATCAATAACACTAATAGTGGTCTTAGAAGTAAAAGGTTGTGATATCCATGACATAACTGGTGATAACGAAAAGTAAAACCACTGATAAACAAAGCTCTGTGAGTGGAAGTAAAATAAAAAGAATAGTGTGTGGTAAGACACACATGTTAAGACACTTGTTAGTAGCGAAAGTTGTAGCCTACATCTTCTATCCAGTTCCATCTCTCCTGTAAATTTTATACCATTTTTTCAATAGGGTATGGTATATTTTCCCTGCTGTAATGCCGGTAGTTGTCAGGAGTGGAGGGTGATAAGAGAGCCTAATTATTTTCTATCCTTGACTCATACACCTAGATAATACTCAGTAATCCTTAATCTAGACAGAAACGCATAGTTCTCAGCAGACAGCCTAAATGTGGACTCTCAAGTACTCTGCTATGTATCTATCCCATGTACTCCAACCCATTCCTCACCATCCGCCCCTGTCATCCCCTTGTTTTCCTCTAATCCATTCTTCCCCTCTAACCACTCTTTCCCTTCTACCCTCTACTCCCTCCTCTAACCTTATCTTCCCCTTCTTCCTCAGCAACACAGAGGGGTTGGACTTATCTCTTAAGTTTGAAGAAGTAAAACTCAAGGGGAACATACAATGATGTTGTTGAACCCTCGTAGAATTCTTGTTGAACCTTTGACGGATACTCGTAGAACCCTCGTTGAACAACTGAATCCACGTTTAACCCTTGTGGACCATTCTTTAAAATTTTATTGAATCCTTGTTGAATCTTTGAATCCTCGTTTCACCTTTGAATAAACGTTGCTGAATCCTTTTTGAACCCTCGAATAAGCCATATAGAACACTCGTTGAAACCTTTTAGAACCGTCGCTGAAACCTTCTTGAACCTTCCCTGGATCCTAGTAGAAAAGAGAACGCGAAACTGGTAAATAATATCGCAGAAAAAGGAATGCCTGGCTGGCAAATTATTTCGTAGAAGACAGAACTTAAGACGAGTAAATAATCTCGTAGAAAACGAAGCATCAGGCTGATAAATAATCTCATAGAAAATGGAACGTGGATGATAAACTCGTTACATTTATCTAGAAAATGGAACATGAATTTTTTTTTACAATATTTCAAGAAACGAAGAGCTATAGCATCAATTCTTAGTAATTATGATTATTTTTATTCTTATTTGAAAAATACAAGCACTTAACTCGTATATGTTATACCGTTATGTTTCATGTATATGTAGACAACAATAGCATTTATCCTGCCTTTTGAAACTCTAAGCCGAAGCAGGTTCTCCAGGGGTGACCAGCGGTGTCCGGGACCAGGGATCGTAGCGCCGTAAACGACTTATACGAGGGGAACTAACCCCCTACGTATCACTGTACACGTACGTACGCACACACACACACACACGTTGCTTTCCTGACTGCATCGTAATTTTCTCTATATAACACGTTATATTTACAATAAATTATAGTTGACAGAAATATCAGAATTTATTTTGTTACGATTGCTGCCTTGGGTGTCATTACTATTATTATTTTTATTGGAAGTGGTATTGTTGATGTTAGTAGTAATACTATTGCTACATGTAATAATATTTGTACCAATAATATTACCAGGAACGGTGGTAACAAAAGCAGTAGCAGATTAATAGTAGAAGTAATAATAGCACAAAAAGTGATAGTGGTAATAGAAGTAGTAATTGCAACAGTAGAAGTAACAGTTACGGCAGTAGTTGGAGCGATAGTAACAGTCTTAATAGTAATCGTAATAGCAGCAGCATTACCAGTAGTATTAACAGCAGTAGTAAGAATCGTATTTGTAATAATAACAGTAGTAATATATCAGTATGATACAGATGGTGCGGACACACCCACCTTCACACTCAGTAATACAGCTGGTGCAGCCATACACTCACCTTCACAATCAGTAATACAGCTGGTGCAGCCATACACTCACCTTAACAATCAGTAATACAGCTGGTGAAGCCATATACTCACCTTCACAATCAGCAATACAGCTGGTGCAGCCATACACTCACCTTCACACTCGGTAATACAGCTGGTGCAGCCATACACTCACCTTCACACAGCAATACAGCTGGTGCAGCCATACACTCACCTTCACACTCAGTAATACAGCTGGTGCAGCCATACACTCACCTTCACACTCAGTAATACAGCTGGTGCAGCCATACACTCACCTTCACACTCAGTAATACAGCTGGTGCAGCCATACACTCACCTTCACACACAGTAATACAGCTGGTGCAGCCATACACTCACCTTCACACACAGTAATACAGCTGGTGCAGCCATACACTCACCTTCACACACAGTAATACAGCTGGTGCAGCCATACACTCACCTTCACACTCAGTAATACAGCTGGTGCAGCCATACACTTACCTTCACACTCAGTAATATAGCTGGTGCAGCCATACACTTACCTTCACACTCAGTAATACAGCTGGTGCAGCCATACACTCACCTTCACACACAGTAATACAGCTGGTGCAGCCATACACTCACCTTCACACAGTAATACAGCTGGTGCAGCCATACACTTACCTTCACACTCAGTAATACAGCTGGTGCAGCCATACACTCACCTTCACACTCAGTAATACAGCTGGTGCAGCCATACACTCACCTTCACACAGTAATACAGCTGGTGCAGCCATACACTCACCTTCACACTCAGTAATACAGCTGGTGCAGCCATACACTCACCTTCACAATCAAAAGAGAACTTTCGTCAGCTTCAGAGAGACTGATTGAAACAAAATACACATTTACTCCCATTTGCATTTCGCGATTCCTATCTTTCAGCCGTTTTCGAGCAGGTGTTGAGGATCAGTTGACACAGGTGTACGGATAAGCTGATAAGGCAGAGGTGGCGGTGTGATTCCATATTGTTCCCTCTTTTATGCGCGTAACCGGAAATACGCTCTCCGGGGTGACGCGCAGCTGGGAATACGCGTATCAGAAGCCAACTTAGGAGCGACGAGGATAAGGTACATGTTGGATGGGGAATGGGGAATGGGATATGGGGGAATGGAGGATAGGGTAGAAGCACACGTGTGCTTACCTATATGTACTTAACCTGTATCTCTGTTCCTGCGCTGGCCAGTACCTCTCTAATGACTACACGAGCCGCCTTATACCTATTCTTAAAGCTACGCTTGGATTCTCTTCTACCACTTCACTGTCCAGGTCGTTCCACTCCTGGCCACTCCAAGGCTGAAGAAATATTTCCTAACTTCCAGCTGTGCCTTCGTGTTCTTGTTTTTCGTCTCTCGAACAGTCTGTCTCTAGCGCGCCGGTCTGGAGTTTTATGACTCTGATCGCGGGTTCTATCCCCGCCCGTGGTATGGTTTTTTTTAGTCTGTCTCTGTCAACTCTCTCAATTTTACTCAGCGTTTAGTAAGTGTAATGTCACCCCTGGTTGTTCTCTCCTCTAATGTCGTCAGTTATAGCTCCTTCAGTCTCCCCTCTTAAGCCTATATACCCTTTAGCCCCAGGACTAATCTCGTTGCGAATCGTTGCACTTTTTTCCAGTTTCTTGACATGTCTGACCAAGTGTTGGTTTCATACTGGTAATTCGTACTTAGATACAGGCCTGACGTATGCCATAAATGTCGTGTATGACTCCTTGATGAGGCTACTAAGAGCTAATGTTAGATTTGCCAGACGCGCGTTTGCTGCAGCAGAATTTATTGCGATGATGTGCGCCTCAGGCGATAGGTTCGTTAGATAGGTAAAATTCGTCAGGAAACAGGACAATTGTTTCCTGACGCGAGTCTTCGTCACATGATGACCCGCCATTGGAGCTTTTGGTCATCTCTAGCTACCGGTCCACCCCTTGAATTATTATTATATGCTAACCCTGAGATCCTAGTCCTTGAGAAAAGGTCGCGGCTCTTGTCCCTTCAGCTTCCACTCTGCTTCTAGTCATCTTTGCCTTTTTCCAGTTTTCGTAATTTTATATCTGCTGGGGTTAAAGTCTAATAGCCATTTATCAGACTAATCCTGCAGCTTGCTCAGGTCCGTTTGCAGTCTTCCCTGGTCCTCTTCTTGTATTCTCATTAGTTTCACGTCATCTGCAAAAAGGGCTTCCTCTGACTATTTCTTCTGTCACGTCGTTCACATACTCAAGAAATAAGGGCGGTCCCAGTAAATACTTGTGGAAACTCGCTCATCGCATTTGCCCATTCCAACACCTCTTCCCTGACAATCACTCAATGTTTCCATCCTGTTAAGAATTCCTTGTTCCACTGTAGTGCCTTCCCTGTTATTCCTACCTGCTCCTCAAGCTTTGTCCCAGGCGTTTGTGTGGTACTGTATTAAGTCTTTTTACAGGCGTGATGGTTGTTGTTTATGAACCCGCTCCTTTCAGGTTGCTCTACTACTCTTCTCTTGATTATATCTTCTATACCTTACACACTATACACGTCAGTAACACTGACTCGTAGTTTAATACTACGTACATATCTGTCCCCTTAAATATCAGGCCTACATCTGCTCTCTTCCAAACCTCTGGCAGTTGCCCTGTATTGACTTGAAGAATGTAGATAGTGGAACACACATTACTTCTACTCCTCTCAGAACCTACGGAGAGACGCAATTTGGTTCCATTTCCTTCACGGTATCTAGTTCGCTCAATAGTTTCTTCACCTCTACTTCTGTTGTGTGTTTTGTATCCAGGACTCGTTGGTAATGTTCCTATTTCATTCGAGAATATCTCCTTAACTCTTTTGTTCAGCTCCTTGAAGACTTCCTGGTTATTCCTGGTGAGCTCTCCTCCATCCTTCTTCATTTTTTATTGTGTGTGTGTGTGTACTCACCTAGTTGTACTCACCTAGTTGTGGTTGCAGGGGTCGAGTCAAAGCTCCTGGCCCCGCCTCTTCACTGGCCGCTACTGGGTCACTCTCCCTGCGCCATAAGCTTTATCATACCTCTGCTTAAAGCTATGTATAGAGCCTGCCTCCACTACATCGCTTCCTAAACTATTCCACTTCCCGACAACTCTGTGACTGAAGAAATACTTCCTAACATCTCTGTGATTCATCTGAGTCTTCAACTTCCATCTGTGTCCCCTTGTTGTTGTGTCCCATCTCTGGAACATTCTGTCTCTGTCCACTTTGTCAATTCCTCTCAGTATCTTATATGTTGTTATCATGTCTCCCCTATCTCTCCTGTCCTCCAGTGTCGTCAGGTCGATTTCCCTTAACCTCCCTCGTAGGACATACCCCTTAGCTCCGGGACTAGTCTTGTTGCAAACCTTTGCACTTTCTCGAGCTTCTTCACATGCTTGGCTAGGTGTGGGTTCCAAACTGGTGCTGCATACTCCAATATGGGCCTAACGTACACAGTGTACAGGGTCCTGAACGATTCTTTATTAAGATGTCGGAATGCTGTTCTTAGGTTTGCTAGGCGCCCATATGCTGCAGCAGTTATTTGGTTGATGTGCGCCCCAGGAGATGTGTCTGGTGTTATACTCACCCCAAGATCTTTTCCTTGATTGAGGTTTGCAGTCTCTGGCCCCCTAGGCTGTACTCCGTCTGCGGTCTTCTTTGCCCTTCCCCAATCTTCATGACTTTGCACTTGGTGGGGTTGAACTCCAGGAGCCAGTTGCTGGACCAGGCTTGCAGGCTGTCCAGATCCCTTTGTAGTTCTGCCTGGTCCTCGTCCGATTGAATTCTTCTCATCAACTTCACATCATCTGCAAACAGGGACACTTCGGAGTCTATTCCTTCCGTCATGTCGTTCACAAATACCAGAAACAGCACTGGTCCCAGGACTGACCCCTGTGGAACCCCGCTCGTCACCGGCGCCCACTCTGACACCTCGCCACGTACCATGACTCGCTGCTGTCTCCCTGACAGGTATTCCCTGATCCAATGTAGTGCCTTCCCTGTTACCCCTGCCTGGTCCTCCAGCTTCTGCACTAATCTCTTGTGTGGAACTGTGTCAAACGCCTTCTTACAATCCAAGAATACGCAATCTACCCACCCCTCTCTCTCTTGCCTTATCGCTGTCACCCTGTCGTAGAACTCCAGTAGGTTTGTGACACAGGATTTCCCGTCCCTGAAACCGTGTTGGCCGTCGTTGATAAGCTCATTCCTTTCTAGGTGCTCAACCACCCTTCTCCTGACTATCTTCTCCATGACCTTGCATACAATACATGTCAGTGACACTGGTCTGTAGTTTAGTGCTACGTTCCTGTCTCCTTTTTTAAAAATTGGAACTACATTTGCTGTCTTCCAAACCTCAGGTAGTTGCCCTGTTTCGATAGATGTGTTGAAGATCGTTGTTAGGGGTACACATAGCTCCTCTGCTCCCTCTCTCAGGACCCATGGAGAGATGTTATCTGGCCCCATCGCCTTTGTGTGTGTGTGTGTGTGTGTTAGTTACCATATGTCAAAGGCGCTTGCCGTGTGTGTGTGTGTCAAGTTTCCATGGATGAAATGTGTGTTAAAATTAATCTGTTGGCGAAATAATATATGACATTTAAACTTCACGTTTGCATGAACAGAAAGTTGTATCATGTTTAATCTGTCACGAGTCATTTATTATGATAATAAGAGAATGACATGGCAAACTGACCGTCATTATCCCTCAATGACAAGTGAGAGAATTGACAAAAAAAAAAATTGTTACATGACATCGTTAGATACGATACGCGAGCGCACGCACAAGCACGCATGCACGCACGCACGCACGCGCACAAACACACACACACACACACAAAATGGGGCCTAAAAATATGTAACCATGGATTCTGAGACCATATGTATAAAATGGAAATGGTAATTAGCAGAAATGTGGAAGACGGAAAAAAAATTAGTCCAAATATTTGTGCAAGGAGAGTCTGGTGACATCAAGCTACAGGAAAGTATGGTTGACATATTTAGAAGATAATAGAAGAGTGGAGGAGTACATGGAATAGAAGCATATTCATAATCAACATAAGGGATTCACAGATGGCACTGTTTCACAAACGCGTTTGAGTTTATAAAAAGGGAATAAATATATAGCAGGAAATATAGGTATGGGTGATCTGCAAGAAGGTATTTAACGAGTGGGAATTCTGGTGAAATTATAACTGCTTCTGGTATATATTAACTACATGCCGAGAGAAAGCGTTTCCGCTGTATTGATATTCGAATACAGTGAGAATACATATTAAGATAGATAAGGACTGACTGCAATATGACCTGGACAAACCGCATTATCAGCGAGACAAGTGGCTACTGGAATTCAACCAGGTTAATACATTATAAGGAAAGTCGAGGAGGGGAAAACACCGGAAGCTGAGTATGCAATGATATCCTGGAACTCACAACTGATGAAGAATATCACTAAACTGAAAAACTGCAGTGGTTCGGAATAAGATTAGTCCCGAAGTTAAGGGAAATGAGCTACAAGATGAGACTAGAAGATCTGAACCGGACTATATTAGAAGATATAAAAACCATGGGAGACATGATAATGACGTACAGTATACTGAAAGTTCTTGACATGTTGGACAGCGATAGTATGTTGGAAAGGCTGGTAACAGGTACACGAGGGCACAGTTGTAAGTTCAAAACACACAAGAGTCAGGGATATCAGGAAGTATTTTCTCAGAATTATTGGCATCAGGAACTAGAATAATAACTTCGATGAATAAGTGGTGGGAGACTCCATACATAGTTTTAAGAAGAGGTATGGTAAGGCTCCACATACTTATGAGGGTGTGAACCCAGAAGTGGCCATTTTTCAATAACAAATACTTGAACAGGAACACAAGAAACGTAATCACCAACGCACACAAAAACGAAAAAAGGTACGAGTTGCATAACCCCCCCCCCCCCAATAAAAAAAAAAAAAAGCAAGGAGCATACCCAAACAAAAAAAAGGTACAAGGAGCATACTCAAACAAACAAAGGTATAAGGAGTATACCCCCCAAAAAAACTGCAAACACTTCCCGAAACACAGGTAGTTACATCACGTTTAATTAGAGTTTTTCGGGAGGGCCAGGTGTAAGGGCTGGTGGTGGGCGGACACACACACAGATGGCGACTGCCTCTATGGCTGCCCACCTCCCTCATTGATTCAACCAACAGGTCGATATTGTCTGGTATCTGATGTTCTGTGTCTGAGTATATTTAACTTGTAGTACAGATTAATTTGCAGGCACTTAGTTAAATTAAGTTAAACTAGGTACTGCTAGTTAAAATCTTAGGCACGCAGAGTTTGCAGGTGAAAAGCTCCAGTTCCTGGCCCTCCAAGGTAAGTGCCTTGATGCCAGTGAAGGGTTCTTGATCCAAGGAATTCAGCCTCTACCTCAAATTCCTAATTTAGTTTTTATCTTAGTGAAATTTCTACACTCACATGTAAATAAAAAAAAACATACGTGACTTGCATTCATACGTAAGTACCATACATACTCGGATATGGTAAATACCATACATACTCGGATATGGTAAATACCATACATACTCGGATATGGTAAGTACCATACATACTTGGATATGGTAAGTACCATACATACTTGGATATGGTAAGTACCATACATACTTGGATATGGTAAGTACCATACATACTTGGATATGGTAAGTACCATACATTCTTGGATATGGTAAGTACCATACATTCTTGGATATGGTAAGTACCATACATTCTTGGATATGGTAAGTACCATACATTCTTGGATATGGTAAGTACCATACATTCTTGGATATGGTAAGTACCATACATTCTTGGATATGGTAAGTACCATACATTCTTGGATATGGTAAGTACCATACATACTTGGATATGGTAAGTACCATACATACTTGGATATGGTAAGTACCATACATACTTGGATATGGTAAGTACCATACATACTTGGATATGGTAAGTACCATACATACTTGGATATGGTAAGTACCATACATACTTGGATATGGTAAGTACCATACATACTTGGATATGGTAAGTACCATACATACTTGGATATGGTAAGTACCATACATACTTGGATATGGTAAGTACCATACATACTTGGATATGGTAAGTACCATACATACTTGGATATGGTAAGTACCATACATACTTGGATATGGTAAGTACCATACATACTTGGATATGGTAAGTGCGATTTTCAACGTACTGTCTGTTGTTTCAGTGACTAATTATTCCTCCACATATTTACTATGGATTAACGATAATCGTACCCAACCTGGCTTAACCTAACCTAACATGACTTCTACCTGACACGACTTGAACCTAACTTGACCTAACCTAACCCAACCCAGGCTAACTTAACCTTACTTAGCCTAATTTTACCTTACTCAAGCTTACCTAATCTGATCTAACCTAACTTAACCAATTTAGCCTGACGTAAATAACGTTTGAAGATAAAGTATAAAAAATTATGTAAAACGCTGGTGTCTAAGGTGCTATTGAATTGCATCATATGCTGCGGTCCTACTTATGTTGCAATCGTACTTATTTGCAATCCTATGTTGCAGTACTTGTGTTGTAATCCTATTTGTTACAATCCTAATATTCCAATCTTAATGTTGAAATCATAATCTTGCAATCCTTTTAATCCTCATTATGTTGCAATCCGTATGTTGAAAACTACCATATTAATCCTAAGGTAGGTTAATGGAATTGAAACTGGCATCCCTGTCTTTGGATCAAATCTTGTTACTTCCCATTCTCCATGCGCTGTATGACCCTTGTGGGTTTAGCGTTCCCTCCCTCATGAATGTAATAATGAAGAACATAGGCTCAATTTTTAGTAGGCATACATAATCTTATTTTGCGTACTCGCCTATTTCTGGTTTCAGGGGTTGAGTTTCGGCTCCTGGCTCTACGTCTAGTCGTTACCGGCTTCACTACCTCAGTTTCCCCTCAGCCAACCTTCCCTCATATGTCCCTCTTTATTCATCTTACTCATCCTTCCCTCATTTATCCCCCCTCACCCATCCTTCATTACATCATCTTCCACTCCTCTTTCTTTTTTACCAACGCCATCCACAGCTCCGAGGTAGAACGTTCAGCTCACAACCACAAGGACCCGAGTACAATCCTGGGCGGACGCGTCTCCTAGTATCTGCTACTCTCGTTCGCCTAGCAATAAATAGGTACCCAGGAGGAGATGCCATCCCCACCACAGTGACACCAGTGCCACTCTTACCAACAGTGCCATCATACAGGGCCACCAGGTATATCGAGCAATGTACCAGGATTATGGAAAATTGCAAACAGTGGAACCAGGAACTCGACGACCATGACTGAAAACCATTTGTTAAGAACCAGGTTGAACTCGGCAAAAAAATGGATAATCAAGTCACATGTATCAGTTGGGTAAACTTCGGATAATTGAGTCGCAAAAACTATAAATTACGGATAATCGGGTCACGAGGATCGATTCAGTAAAATTCGGATAATAGAGAGTCACAATGAACAAAGTGGCTAAAGTTTTACACACAATTCACTTCAGAATTCACTTCACTTCAGGTGACCCTCAGACCCGCCGACCAGGTCTCAAGACCGAAAAATACCTCGCCAAATCTTAACTTTAAAACGACCTCGAAGCAAAGTTTGTTAATAATGTTGATAATGTAAAGTATACACGAAAGTTGAATCATTTAGTAACTGGCTGAGTGTGTTGTTTCTGCCTCATGAAAGACGGAGGCGATGAAAGAGGATGAAAGAGTGGATAGAAAAGGGAGGGAAAGAGAAAGAGAAAGAGACAGAGAGAAAGAGAAAGAGAGAATGTGAATTAAAAAAAAAAAAATTAACTCCTTCAAACTTTGGTTGGCTGATCCATCAAGCAGGAAAAAAAACATTTATAAATTACGTCCCTGTAAGACAATTCAGAAAACATATTCATTACTTTGAGAAAGTAAAGAAAGACTTGCATGTGCCATATATAATTCATCAGCGCGTGCAATAACGTACGTGGAAGTCCATTAAAATCAAGCAAGTTCGTGCAACGCCTCATTGCAAAGTTTACAAAGCGTGACAAAGTCTAGAAGGACTTACGCAAAGTCTTTAAACCCTGAACATTAAATCTTGGAATACAACAAGGACCTGGTCGCCAAGACTAACATATTAGTGGTAAAGACTACACTGGTTCAACTTGTATACACCCAGAGGTGTACGTCTCTCAGTGAAAAAATGCTGAGAATTAATGTTAATATTAAAGTATTTCTGATTGGTAGTGCACTAGCATTACTGGCCTGCAGCCTTCAAGAAAGGCCGGTCTGCAGCCTTCAAGGCTGGCTGACCTGCAGCCTTCAAGAAAGGCTGGCTTGCAGCCTTCAAGGCTGGCTGGCTTGCAGCCTTCAAGACTGGCTGGCTTGCAGCCTTCAAGACTGGCTGGCTTGCAGCCTTCAAGACTGGCTGGCTTGCAACCTTCAAGAAAGGCCGGCCTGCAACCTTCAAGAAAGGCCGGCCTGCAACCTTCAAGAAAGGCCGGCCTGCATCCTTCAAGAAAGGCCGGCCTGCAGCCTTCAAAGCTGGCTGACCTGCAGCCTTCAAGAAAGGCTGGCTTGCAGCCTTCAAGAAAGGCTGGCCTGCAGCCTTCAAGAAAGACTGGCCTGCAGCCTTCAAGAAAGACTGGCCTGCAGCCTTCAAGAAAGACTGGCCTGCAGCCTTCAAGAAAGACTGGCCTGCAGCCTTCAAGAAAGACTGGCCTGCAGCCTTCAAGAAAGGCTGGCCTGCAGCCTTCAAGGAAGGCTGGCCTGCAGCCCTCAGGTTAAACGAACCTCATGCCTCTTAATCCCATCTATTGAAGCTCCTTGGAGCGGTGCTCTTGTGGAAGCTCTCGGATTCCAAGAATCCACTTAGCTTCGTAGAGAAACTAATCTTCACAAAGAAATTGTTGACTAAGGTCATTTTGCCTTATAAATAACCCTGAAGTTTGACCCTTATTCCTGGAACCATCTACTCAACACCTGTCGACGATGGCATGCAGACTTACGCACATATATATACATACACGCATAAAGAGTGTGTGTGTGTATGTGTGTGTGTGTGTATGTGTGTGTGTGTGTGTGTGTGTGTAAGTTTAAGTTGAACTTAATGTTAAAATTGGGCCCTTCTTAACAGCTCACCTGCAACAAGTGCGTTAAAATCAGCTGGGAGGGAAGGAGGAAGAGGGGAAGCGAGGAGGAGATGGATAAAGAAAGAGAAATTGAAAAAGAAGGGACGATTTAGGAGAGGAAAGAGGAAATGGGGAAAGAGGGAGAGGGGGAAAACAGGGAAGGAAAGGTCGAGGGAAAAAGGGACAAGGCGGGAAAGGGTTGAGAGAGAAAGGAATGTGAAGGAATGAAGGAAGTGGAAAGGGTAAAAGAAGGTCAGGCTCATCCATACACCACCTACTCCGTGTTGCAATAAGAATTACCATCATTATTGGAATTACAAGTATAATCACTCGTATTATGGAAGTCTTGTGTGTACACTCAATCTCAAGCATCATTACAGTGACCAAAGGTCCAGGACCCAAACTTTCCCAGTAAAGATGTCATGGCAGCACTTTCTCGTATCATCTGGAGGACCGATACGTGTCCAATAAAGATATGTTAGCCATGAATAACATCTGCCTCTTTAGTAAACCAAATTAAATACCAAACACACATTTAACATTTTTGAGAACTTAAAGAATTTATTCGTCAGCTTATATATTAATAATAATAATAATATCTTTATTTACTACAAGTACATGTACAAGGTATACAGGCCTAGCTGACATCAATGACATACTGCTATATAGAAAGCCGCTTGTTATGCAGAACATTTCGGGCAAATTAGGTCAGACCCACACCAGGTACCCATTTTACTGATGGGTGAACATAGACAACCGGTGTAAGGAAACACGTCCAATGTTTCCAACCCATCGCCAGGAATCGAACCTGGACCCCTCACCGTGTGAAGCGAGAGCTTTTACCACCAGGCCACAGGGCACCCTATTTTAAATGACTGATTAGATGTTAGATTTTTATGTCTCAAGTTAACTAGTCTTCTAAAGCCTCATTAACATCTTAAAAAAATAATTTTATAATTAGCATTTGTGTGTTCCACTATAGACAGCAGTCCTAAGTCGAAGACAATAGATAATAGAAAATAAATAATTTTTGGAACGTGTTCTTCTGAATTTTTTGAACGCGTTAACGTTGCATAGTTTTTTGTAACCTGTGTGTGTTCCCAGGTCAGACAGTACCTGGGGAACATGAGACATCTGGCTTGATCCGAGTAGACCCAACAGCTTCAATAGACCCATTTTCCTCGGATTAAGAGCCCTTCGCCTGTATGCAATTGCAAAACGAGGCCATCTATTGAGACCTCTCTAATTTAAGAACTATAGTGTAAAATCAATGTGTATGAGACAAGAATAGAAAAGCAGAAAGGCTCTCTCCCCACCCTTCACTCCCTTGTGGCATTGCTGGAGTGAAAAAGAGGGGAGGAAATATATTATGCTATACTGGAAAACAGTATGGAATTTACAGAGAGATGGAACTGGATTAAAGACGTGGGCTGTGACTACCCCTACTAAACTAGTATTGCTATCTCACTACTCGTGTTATTTCAGTGTCATTCTCAGCTGTTTGTACCAGTTGCTCTACTCCTGATTACCACCATTTCTGCTAAGGTTATCACAACCCTCTACTTTTTCCACTACTACTATTATTAAGTCGGTCGCCTCGTTCTCAACTGACCATCTTGATACAGCAGCTATACAAACATCAGTATTCCGTTGGCTTCAGATTGTCCCATCTGTTGAATGTATATGGAGGTCCATGAGGGTTTTAGAGTGATTTTAGAGAGAGGTTTAGTGAGCGGTTGAATAAGAAAGGTAGTGTCCAAGATAAAATCTCGCTCCTGTCTTCCCTCACCATAATCTGTATTTTGTTATTTACTAACTTATCAGGTCATGAAGACTGGCAACTCCTCCCACTAAGGTACGATATATCTAGTTGAATCTTATACTAGAAAAGTGCTTGTCTAGCTGGCTCTTGAATAACTGTATTGTCTTCAAGCTCACAACATTAGCCAGAAGTTTATTTCCTTCTGTTATAATACTGTTTGCAAAAAAAATCTTTGCATTCATTCTTGTTGCATCTTCTGCCTTGCAGTTTCATTCCACTGTTTCGAGTTAAGGACACACACTGCACTTCAGATAGTTCTTCGTGTTTGAGTATGTCAAAGCCATTCAATATCCTAAAGGTCTCAATGAGATCTCGTAGTGTACGTTTCCTAAAAAGAAAATGTCGAGGCCTTTGAGTCTTTT
This sequence comes from Cherax destructor, assembly GCA_009830355.1. Lineage (NCBI taxonomy): Eukaryota > Metazoa > Arthropoda > Malacostraca > Decapoda > Parastacidae > Cherax > Cherax destructor. Next base: position 11,873 of record WNWK01001605.1, on the reverse strand, counting down.
TTTCTGCACAAGGTTTGTTTCTGAGTGATGTTACGAGCTTGGTAGCTGTTCTCTGTACCCTCTCCAGTATATCCTCGTATTTTATGTCACTTGCAGACCAAAACTGAACGCCATATTCAAGATGCGGTCTATTAAGTGCATTATAGTCAATATGGTGTGAGGTGTTCTGTGCTGTTAATTTTTAGCTTTCAAATTTAGAACGAGGCCAGGTCATGGACCGGGCCGCGGGGCCGTTGCCCCCAGAACACCCTCCAGGAACACCTTCCATGCATTCGGCGAGGGCTGTTGAGAGAGAGAGAGAGAGAGAGAGAGAGAGATAGGTCTCCCTTGATCGGTGTGTTATAGCGCCTATGACCCACCACTGTCTACCAGAGTATGAGAGTATGAGAGAGTGAGAGAGTGAGAGAGTGAGAGAGTGAGAGAGTGAGAGTGTGAGAGTGTGAGAGTGTGAGTGTGAGTGTGTGTGTGTGTGTGTGTGTGTGTGTGTGTGTGTGTGTGTGTGTGTGTGTGTGTGTGTGTGTGTGTGTGTGTGTAGGCCTTTAACTCTTCTAACCCGCGTACGTGTCCGTTGTCTTGGCCTTTCCACGTGGCCATGTAGGCGTTCTAGTGTTCCGTCGTTAACTGTACCCGTGGCTCTCCGTGTACGTGTTCCTGTGCTTCCCGTGTACGTGTTCCTGTCCTTCACCCTTGTGCGTGTTTCCCCACTCGCTGTGTTGCTCCGCATCTACACACTTTCTGCCCGTGTCCTTGTCCGTATCCATGTTTCCGTGTCCACGTGGGTGGTTCCTTATCTGTGTGTACGTGTTTAATTCAACCTATATGTCCATGTGAATCTCCGTGTGCATACTTCTGCCTATCAACATGTCCGTGTTCGTATACATGTCTGCGCCTATCTCCTGTGAGTGTGTGTACGTGCTTGCGTAAAACCCAGGTGCATCTGTGTGTTAGATTGTGTACCTCAGTAAAGTTGCGTATATAACAGTTTGTATGGCTGTGTATATACTGTGTAAGGATATCTTACATACTAATTAGACTGCGTATATGCTAGAAGGCTGCGTATATACAAGGGGTGCATATATACTAGTAAGGCTGCGTACATACGAGGCTGCACACAAGACAAGACTGCACATGTATAAGACTGCACATGTATAAGACTGCACATGTATAAGACTGCACATGTATAAGACTGCACATGTATAAGACTGCACATGTATAAGACTGCACATGTATAAGACTGCACATGTATAAGACTGCACATGTATAAGACTGCACATGTATAAGACTGCACATGTATAAGACTGCACATGTATAAGACTGCACATGTATAAGACTGCACATGTATAAGACTGCACATGTATAAGACTGCACATGTATAAGACTGCACATGTATAAGACTGCACATGTATAAGACTGCACATGTATAAGACTGCACATGTATAAGACTGCACATGTAGGCACATGTATAAGACTGCACATGTATAAGACTGCACATGTATAAGACTGCACATGTATAAGACTGCACATGTATAAGACTGCACATGTATAAGACTGCACATGTATAAGACTGCACATGTATAAGACTGCACATGTATAAGACTGCACATGTATAAGACTGCACATGTATAAGACTGCACATGTATAAGACTGCACATGTATAAGACTGCACATGTATAAGACTGCACATGTATAAGACTGCACATGTATAAGACTGCACATGTATAAGACTGCACATGTATAAGACTGCACATGTATAAGACTGCACATGTATAAGACTGCACATGTATAAGACTGCACATGTATAAGACTGCACATGTATAAGACTGCACATGTATAAGACTGCACATGTATAAGACTGCACATGTATAAGACTGCACATGTATAAGACTGCACATGTATAAGACTGCACATGTATAAGACTGCACATGTATAAGACTGCACATGTATAAGACTGCACATGTATAAGACTGCACATGTATAAGACTGCACATGTATAAGACTGCACATGTATAAGACTGCACATGTATAAGACTGCACATGTATAAGACTGCACATGTATAAGACTGCACATGTATAAGACTGCACATGTATAAGACTGCACATGTATAAGACTGCACATGTATAAGACTGCACATGTATAAGACTGCACATGTATAAGACTGCACATGTATAAGACTGCACATGTATAAGACTGCACATGTATAAGACTGCACATGTATAAGACTGCACATGTATAAGACTGCACATGTATAAGACTGCACATGTATAAGACTGCACATGTATAAGACTGCACATGTATAAGACTGCACATGTATAAGACTGCACATGTATAAGACTGCACATGTATAAGACTGCACATGTATAAGACTGCACATGTACAAGACTGCACATGTACAAAACTGCACATGTACAAGACTGCACATGTACAAGACTGCACATGTACAAGACTGCACATGTACAAGACTGCACATGTACAAGACTGCACATGTATAAGACTGCACATGTATAAGACTGCACATGTATAAGACTGCACATGTATAAGACTGCACATGTATAAGACTGCACATGTATAAGACTGCACATGTATAAGACTGCACATGTATAAGACTGCACATGTATAAGACTGCACATGTATAAGACTGCACATGTATAAGACTGCACATGTATAAGACTGCACATGTATAAGACTGCACATGTATAAGACTGCACATGTATAAGACTGCACATGTATAAGACTGCACATGTATAAGACTGCACATGTATAAGACTGCACATGTATAAGACTGCACATGTATAAGACTGCACATGTATAAGACTGCACATGTATAAGACTGCACATGTATAAGACTGCACATATATAAGACTGCACATGTATAAGACTGCACATATATAAGACTGCACATATATAAGACTGCACATATATAAGACTGCACATATATAAGACTGCACATATATAAGACTGCACATATACAAGCTGCGTAAATACAAGGCTAAGTATCTACTGGTATGTAAGGCTTTGTATATTCTAGAAAGGATGCGTATATACTGGCAAGGCTGTGTATGTGAGTATATATGGCTGCGTAAATACTAGTATTTCTTCATATATACTTGCATGTATCGTTGAATAATACTAGTGTATGATATATACTAGTATATCTGTGCATATGTATGTACACAGCCATACATAAGAGTAAGTATGGCTGTGTTTAGGAATGTGTATGGCAGCGTAAGTACTGGTACGACAACGTGTATACGAGTGTGACTACGTATATTCTGTATACCTCAACTGTATATACACCAGCATTAGTAGATTATTGCATTGTAAAAATATTTTTAAATAGTTTCGTAAAATCAGTGTCTGACCAGCCAGGCTGTGGTTCATACGTTGGACTGCGCGCGGCCAGCAGTAACAGCCTGTTTGATCAAGTTTAAAACCCCATTACCAACTAACACTGATTCAGAGGAGTATGGTTGTATTAAGAAAACCTGGTAAATTGGAGACTACAAACCTCACTAATAATTTAAATCTCTAATGCTGAAGGTCTGAAGTCGACCAAAAATAGCATTCACCAGTTATTGAACAGAATCCAACAATTTTAATGTTTGTTAACTATGTTTGCGAATTAGCAAACTTGCACCTGTACAACCCAGTATGAATGCAAACCTTCCTCTAAGCAAGATACACCGGTGTTTTGAAGGTTTGAAGCCGGTCGGATCTCCACTTATTGCATGGAAATCAAAATTCCATTTTTAAAGTAGCAAATTGGTGCTTAAGTAGCTCAGTAACAAACAGAATATTCATTTGAAAAAAATACACCATTGCTAAAAGTTTGGAGCCGACCAAAAGAGGCATTCTCCAGCTATCGCACAATTTTAAATTTAATAATTGTTATTATATTGACCAATTTGCACCTATATAATCAAAACTTAACGGATTTACTTTTTTTTTAAGATGCATCACCTATTAAAGGTTGAAGCCTTCCAGAAGAGGCACACTCGCGTAGTTTTACGGAAAAACACTAACACTCAATTTGACAGGTTGGCACCCACGTTCACCCCATTATGGACACAGTTGCAATTAATGTGACATTTTATTTTTGCGACGTTTCGCTCTTCAGGAGTTTTGTCAAGCCATTACATTAATTACATCTGTGTCCATTTACTTAACATTTTGTCAGTAATTCTACCATAATTACTAATAATAATGTGAACAATGTAGAAAGTTTGAAGCCGACCAGAAGAAGCTTTTTGAATCATGGCGCAGAAATCAAAATCAAGAATGGCTTTATACAGTGAAGCAAAGCGTACCTGCCCATCCCAACAGGTGCATGACCCTTACTTTGCTTATAGTTCTCCAGGGTTAAATATTTGAAAACTATCGGAGGAGGCGTTTTCAAGATATAAACGAAAACCTTGAGGAAAAAAACTGGAGCACTGAAAGGTACCAGTTGTGGGATACCAACTGGAAGACTTGTGTCATGGAGCAGGTGCTAACGCAGCATACAGATATATAACAACACTCAGCTTGTACTACTAATCTGTTAAGCCAGTTGACAATACTAACAAGAGTGTCCTGACCTTGTGAGCAATGTCAGGACAAATATCCGCGGGAGAATCGAATAAGGTTTAAACTGGCTTTTGTATGAACACTCAAGAAACATTTGAGGAGGTAATATAGCAGTGTCGGTCTCTGTCATGTACGCTATTGTGATCACACTATTGATTTCCAATACTGCAAACTGGTGTTCAAATCTGATGATTGTATAGCCATGAATTGTGGACTCAAACGTTACAATTACAAACAATGATTTATCTAAGGACAATTAGATTTCAGCAAGATGTTTTACGTCCAAATCAATAATTAGTTTGAAGGTTTAACAATACTAGTGAGAACAATGGAGTTTAAATCACCCAAAATCAGGAGTTACCCATTCACGGTGAGGTTGGTTACTTCCTCGTGGTGATCGATAACTCAGATCAGAATCAGAGCCGAAGATCCTCATGCGATACTAAGTTATGCTACTGTTTCCTTGACTTTGTCTAATTGTGATTTTCATGTTGAGAAATATTCTCTCTCTCTCTCTCTCTCTCTCTCTCTCTCTCTCACACACACACACACACACACACGCACACGCACACGCACGCACACCCACCCACACGCACACACTCACACTCCGTGTATACAGAAAATAGAGCATAATTCATAAAACAACTGGACATATTAGACGTTTCAGTATAGCGCTGTGTATCTCCGTGTACCTGTGAATACTCTCTCATCCCCACCTGTAATTAAACGATCGTTCACACGGCAAAAATAATACGCACTTGCGTTAATATATACAGAGAAACAATTATTTTTTACTAGTATATAGACAAACACATCTCTATGTTAATTACAGAAACGCGGGTGTGTGTGTTTATAGATATACATCGTGATATTGTGTACGTACGTACATGTACATACTCGTATGTATGTGTAGATATACATCATGACACAGCGTGTGTCCACTCATATATCTCGTATTTGTGTTTGCATGGAATCGAGTTACATATTTCTTAATTAGGTTTCAAACCTATCGACTACACGAAGTTACAAGTACAATCTGCTCGCTACCTGTCACGATTACTTTAATGCCTAAAATAGGGATTAAGGTAAACACTCATTGTATATACACTAAGGAATACACACCTCTTGGTGTAATAACCTTGTAACCCATGTTAGGGGGGAAACACACCACTGGCACATGCCCATGTGTTTGGGTAAGCAATAGTCAGTCTACTGTGAAAGAGCTGATGGGGATGCATAATAACTGTTTGTTTGTCTCTCTCTCTCTCCCCCTTTCCCTGTCCTTCCCTCCATCGCAAGCACACCCCAACACTCTCTATACCATATTCAATCCCATTTCCGCTATACGCATTCTTCCCTTCCCTTTTCCTATTCTTTTTCCTCTCGCCCCTCCTACCCTTGTTCTCACTCCTCACTCCCCTCCACCCCTCCGCCCTCACACACACCTTTCTACCTGCCTGGGTTGTGGTGGCAGTCACAAATGGATTGAAGCGTAAGCCTACTGAAACTATCGATCCCAGAGTTCAATTGCCGCCTTACGTGTGGGACCTACCCGCGCCACCAGGCAGGTGGGTGAGTGTGTGTTAGTTACCATTTTGTCCTAGGCACATGTCGATTAGACACTAGGCCTGTTGTATATGTATGTGTGTGTGTATATGTGCGTATGTATGTGTGTGTCGTGTGTGTGTGTGTGTGTGTGTGTGTGTCGTACTCACCTATATGTGCTCACCTATATGTGGTTGCAGGGGTCGATTCATAGCTCCTGGCCCCGCCTTTTCACTGGTCGATACTAATTCACTCTCTCCCTGCTCCATAAGCTTTATCATACCTCTTCTTAAAGCTATGTATGGAACTTGCTTCCACTACTTCACTCTCCAGATTATTCCACTTCCTGACAACTCTAAGGCTAAAGAAATACTTCCTAACATCCCTATGACTCATCTGGGTTTTCAGCTTCCAATTGTGGCCCCTTGTTCCTGTATCCCATCTCTGAAACATTCGAGCCCTGTCCACCTTGTCAATTTCTCTCAGTATTTTGTGTGTTGTTATCATGTCCCCCCTGTCCCTCCTATCCTCTAGTGTCATCAGGTTGAGTTCCCTTAACCTCTCCTCATAAGACATACCTCTCAGTTCCGGGACTAAACGTGTTGCAAATTTTTTAACTTTCTCCAATTTCGGGACGTGTTTGACTAGGTGAGGGTTCCATACTGGTGCTAAATACTCTAGTATAGGCCTGACGTACACGGTGTACAATGTCGTGAATGACTCCTTACTCAGATGTCTAAACGCTAATCTCAGGTTTGCCAATCGCCCATATGCTGCAGCAGTTATTTGATTGATGTGTGCCTCAGGAGACATGTTCGTTATAATGCTTACCCCAAGATCCTTTTCTTTAAGTGACGTTTACAGCCTTTGATTCCCTAACCTGTATGCCGTCTGCGGTCTTCTGTGTCCTTCCCCAATCTTCATGACCTTACACTTACTGGGGTTAAACTCCAGGAGCCAGTTGCTGGACTAGGCCTGCAACTTGTCCAGATTCCTTTGTAGTTCTGCCTGGTCCTCGTCCGATTGAATTCTTCTCATAAACTTCACATCATTTGCAAAGAGAGACACTTCGGAGTCTATTCCTTCCGTCATGTCGTTCACAAATACCAGAAACAGCACCGGTCCTAAGAATGACCCATGTGGAACCCCGCTTGTTACAGGCGCCCACTCTGACACCTCGCCACGTACCATGACTGGACTTTGTCTTCCTGACAGGTATTCCCTGATCCTTTGTAGTGTCTTCTCCGTTATCCCTGCCTGGTTCTCCAGCTTTTGTGTGGAACTGTGTCAAACGCCTTCTTACAGTTCAAGAAAATGCAATCTACCCACCCCTTTCTCTGTCTTACCGCTGTCACCCTGTCATAGAACTCCAAGTTTGTGACACAAGATTTCCCGTCCCTGCAACCGTGCTGGCTGTCGTTGATAAGCTCATTCCTTTCTAGGTGCTTCACCACTCTTCTCCTGATAATCTTGTCCATGACCTTGCATACTACACACGTCAGTGACACTGGTCTGTAGTTTAATGCTGCGTGTCTGTCTACTTTTTTTTAAAACTGAGACTACATTTGCTGTCTTCCATACCTCAGGTAGTCGCTTTGTTTCGATAGATGTGTTGAAGATTGTTGTTAGTGGTATGCATAGCGCCTCTGCTTCCCCTCTCAGGACCCATGGAGAGATGTTATCTGGCCCCATCGCCTTTGAGGTATCTAGCTCGCTTAGCAGCTTCTTCACTTCTTCCTTGGTTTTATGTATTGTGTCAAACACTTGATGGTGTACCCTGCCTCTCTGTCATTCTGGAGTCCCTTCTGTCTTCTCTGTGAACACTTCTTTGAATCTCATGTTGAGTTCCTCACATACTTTGCGGTCGTTTCTTGTGATCTCCCCTCCTTCCTTCCTCAGCCTGATTACCTGGCCCTTGACTGTTGTTTCCCCCCTGATATGGCTGTACAACAGCTTCGGGTCAGATACGGCTTTCGCTGCTATGTCATTTTCGTATTGTCGTTGGGCCTCCCTTCTTACCTGTGCATATTCATTTCTTACTCTACGACTGCTCTCCTTATTCTCCTGGGTACTTTGCCTTCTATACTTCTTCCATTCTTTAGCACACTTGGTTTTGGCCTCCGTACACCTTTGGGTAAACCAAGGGCTCATCCTGGTTTTCTCATTATTCCTGTTACCCTTGGGTACAAACCTCTCCTCAGCTTCCTTGCATATTGTTGTCACATATTCCATCATTTCGTTTACTGACTTCAATGCCAGTTCTCTGTCCCACTGAACCCCGTGCAGGAAATTCTTCATGCACTTCTTCGTAGTCCCCTATCTTGTAGTTTGGCTTCATTCGTCCTGCCCTTCCTGCTTCCCTCTCCACTTGTAACAATATATTCAAAGCTCAGAACCACGTGATCACTGGTCCTGAGGGGTCTTTCATATGTGATGTCCTCAATATCTGCACTACTTAATGTGAATACTAGGTCCAGTCTCGCTGGTTCATCCTCTCCTCTCTATATTTGAGGGGGGCGAGTCTCGCTGGTTCATCCTCTCCTCTCTATATTTGAGGGGGGCGAGTCTCAGCTCCTGGTCCCACTTCTTAGAGTACACTCCACAGGTTCACCAACCACCAGCTCCATGAAATAGAGGTTTGCAGATATCTAGAAATAGATATTTTAAACAGATTTTCATGGGACTCGATTAAGCTCTAAACAGAGCTAAACGTTGCCCCAATTAAAGCTTATGCAACCTGTTGGTTTACTGAGTTTTAAGCCAATTAAGTACACGAGTAGCATTAAGCCGACATGTAACGTGTGAACCACAGGTCAAGAATACTTTAATAACTACAGTAAAACTCTGCATGTAAACACTGTGTGTGTACATGTCTCGGTGTATATACCCCATCACTTCAACTTGCAACTTTGTCTAGACATGTCAATCACTGCCTTGTAGGTGAATATGCCTGAGACAAGCCATAGGAGACTCCTGAGTTAAAAAAAAAAAAACCAGGTTGCACAACACGTTTTAATTGGAACAACGTTTCGCACTATGCTGAGCTAGTTAATGTTTCACAGAGGGAATAGTAGTCCCAATCAAAGCTTGTTCTATAATATTTTCCCGATGATGGTCTCTTAGACAGCATGAGTTTACCGCCGGATCTGAACTAAAGACGAATGGTAAAAAAAAAAAAAGGCCTGATCGCAACAGCATATTGTGATATATGTCGTGCCGAATAGGTAAAACTTGCCATTTTTATCTTAAATAGGAACGTTCTTC
>WNWK01001604.1:237500-264410 GCA_009830355.1 Cherax destructor | reverse complement strand
AATGTTGAACTCAGCCGTACAGAATGCGAAAAGGATTTGGGGGTTATGGTAAGCAGTAACCTCAAACCAAGTCAGCAATGCCTAAGCGTAAGAAATAAAGCAAATAGATTACTGGGATTTATATCAAGAAGTGTAAGCAACAGAAGTCCAGCGGTTATATTACAGCTTTATACATCATTAGTAAGGCCTCACCTAGATTATGCAGCTCAGTTCTGGTCTCCATTTTACAGAATGGATATAAATTCGTTAGAAAACATTCAGCGACGAATGACAAAGTTAATTCATAGCATTAGAAATCTTCCGTATGAAGAAAGATTGAAGACCCTTAAATTACATTCACTTGTAAGACGAAGAATGAGGGGAGACATGATCGAGGTATATAAGTGGAAGATGGGTATTAATAAGGGGGATATAAATAAGGTCATAAGCAGTATAATGTGATCCTTTATTGACAACGTTTCGCCCACGCAGTGGGCTTTATCGAGTCACAGACAGATCTACCTGGAAAATGAGTAACATGAATATATATATAGGGTATAGTCAGGTGGAGAATGCATTTCAGAACACCAGTACGCAGGCAGATCTGACGACTCAAGAAATGCCTGTGTTCAACACCGAAATTTACACAACCATTTAATCAACTACAGAAACGCAAGACTCATCACCAGAGAAGACAACACGCAATACCGAAGAATCCTGGAATCATCACTTATCTGTATATCCAACAACTTCAACCAGAACAACGGCTTCTACAACATAGCTGAACCTATTGCCAAGAAACTTCTTCAACGCTATCCCACCTAGAACTCAAGAATGGAACACTGCAGGTCCTTTAAGTCACACAATGTTTTTAACTATCACACTACTTTTAAGATTGTCACATGCAGCTTTCTCCACCTGACCCAGCATTCTCCACCTGACTATACCCTATATATATTCATGTTACTCATTTTCCAGGTAGATCTGTCTGTGACTCGATAAAGCCCACTGCGTGGGCGAAACGTTGTCAATAAAGGATCACATTATACTGCTTATGTGTTTATTTTTCCATTGTGTCGGTATTTTATACCATTTATTTCCAAAGTCTGAAATAACACATACAGAGTCTGTCTGGATAGAATTTTCAGAGGGGCATGAAAAATTGATTTTAGGTGTGATATACCGTCCCCCAAACTTAGATAGGGACCAAGGGAGACTACTATGGGAGGAAATTGTTAAGGCCACAAGGCACGATAACGTAGTAATTCTAGGGGACTTTAACTTTAGTCAGATTGATTGGAATTACTTGACAGGGAATTTAGAATCTAACGACTTCTTAGAAGTAGTTCAAGATTGTTTTTTGAAGCAATTTGTGACAGAACCTACAAGGGGAAATAACCTGCTTGACTTGGTTCTGGCAAACAAGGAAACCCTTGTTAAAAATTTAGAAATTACAGAGGAACTCGCCGCAAGCGACCACAAATCAATTATCTTTGGCATTGAATGGAAGTTTCATAGTAGGGATAATTCAGTAACGGTCCCAGATTTTCGCTTAGCAGATTACAATGGACTTAGAGAACACTTATCATCTGTGGACTGGGGGTAATGAAGAAAGCTATCAATATGACAGTTTTCTGAACACTATACATGCTGCCCAAAGAACATTTATCCCATATAAAGAAATTAGATCAAATAGAAATGACCCAAAATGGATGAATAATAGGCTCAAATATCTTTTAGGGCAGAAGAAAGGAATTTATAGGCGTATCAAAAGAGGTGAGGGTCATCTTATGAATCAGTATATTGACATTAGAGAGATGTTAAAAGGGGATAAGAAAAGCTAAACGGGACTACGAAATTAAAGTTGCTAGGGTTTCGAAAACTAACCCAAAAAGTTTTTTCCAGGTGTATAGAACAAAAGTTAGAGATAAGATAGGTCCCCTTAAAAATAATTATGGGTATCTTACTGACAAAGAGAATGAAATGTGCACTATCTTTAATAATTATTTTCTCTCGGTTTTCACTCAGGAAGACACTAATAATATCCCAAGAATTAGGTATTTTAGTGGGCCTGAAGAAGATAAATTAAAAATTAGACACATATGCAACATTTGGGTATCTTTATTGAGGAAACGTTTCGCCACACAGTGGCTTCATCAGTCCAATACAAAGTAGAAAGGTGTAAGGAGAGTAGGAGTTATGAGGTAATCAGTCCCTCGGCCTGGAGTCGATGTGTTCAGTCCATCAATCTTGTAGAAAGTACTGTATATGTCCGTAGAGGTGGCTTATATACTGTAGTCAGGTGAGGTGAAGCAGCAGGAGGCGGGGTCATAGTGGTACCATCCACTAGTCGAAGTAGGTCTTCGTCCAAAGGTTGGACAAGTGTTGAAGAATTCGTTTGTATTAAGATCCCAAGATGTTGCTGTTTCAGACAGGGTGTAGATGAATGGTTCAAAGAACCGACAAGTTATAAATTAGACACATATGCAACATTTGGGTATCTTTATTGAGGAAACGTTTCGCCACACAGTGGCTTCATCAGTCCAATACAAAGTAGAAAGGTGTAAGGAGAGTAGGAGTTATGAGGTAATCAGTCCCTCGGCCTGGAGTCGATGTGTTCAGTCCATCAATCTTGTAGAAAGTACTGTATATGTCGGTTCTTTGAACCATTCATCTACACCCTGTCTGAAACAGCAACATCTTGGGATCTTAATACAAACGAATTCTTCAACACTTGTCCAACCTTTGGACGAAGACCTACTTCGACTAGTGGATGGTACCACTATGACCCCGCCTCCTGCTGCTTCACCTCACCTGACTACAGTATATAAGCCACCTCTACGGACATATACAGTACTTTCTACAAGATTGATGGACTGAACACATCGACTCCAGGCCGAGGGACTGATTACCTCATAACTCCTACTCTCCTTACACCTTTCTACTTTGTATTGGACTGATGAAGCCACTGTGTTTCGAAACGTTTCCTCAATAAAGATACCCAAATGTTGCATATGTGTCTAATTTATAACTTGTCGGTTCTTTGAACCATTCATCTACAAGTTAAATTATGTAGTATCACAGTCACTAGTGAAATGGTTATCAAACAGATAGACCGTTTGAAGCAAAATAAATCGCCAGGTCCTGATGAGCTTTTTTCAAGGGTTCTTAAGGAATGCAAAATAGAACTCTGTGAACCCTTAACTAACATTTTTAACCTATCTCTTCAAACAGGTGTAGTGTCTGATACGTGGAAGATGGCTAATGTAATTCCTATTTTTATAGCAGGGGACAAGTCGTTACCATCAAATTACCGCCCAATAAGTCTAACATCAATTGTAGGCAAATTGCTAGAGTCGATTATAGCTGATAACATAAGAAACCATCTCGATAGGCATAATTTGATTACTGATACTCAGCATGGATTCACCAGGGGCCGTTCCTGCCTAACTAATTTATTAACTTTTTTCAGTAAGGCTTTTGAGGCAGTTGATCATGATAAAGAATTGGATATTGTTTATTTGGATTTTAGTAAGGCTTTTGATAGAGTACCACATCAGAGACTGTTAAAGAAAGTGGCTGCTCATGGCATTGGGGGAAAAGTGTTGTCATGGATCGAGTCATGGCACACCAATAGGAAGCAGAGGGTGTGCATAAATGGGGTTAAATCGGAGTGGGGATCTGTAACAAGTGGCGTTCCACAGGGATCGGTTTTGGGCCCGTTGTTGTTTATAATATATATAAATGACCTTGATGAGGGAATTTCTAGTGATATGAGCAAATTCGCTGATGACACGAAGATAGGTAGGATAATCGATTCAGACGTAGATGTCAGGGAACTACAGGAGGATTTAGACAAACTCAATTCCTGGTCAGAAAAATGGCAGATACAGTTCAATGTAGATAAATGCAAAGTTCTAAAGCTCGGGAGTGTCCATAACCCAAGCACTTATAAGTTAAATAACGTAGAACTTAGCCATACAGATTGCGAGAAGGACTTGGGGGTGATGGTAAGCAGCAACCTTAAACCAAGACAGCAATGCCTAAGCGTACGTAATAAGGCAAATAGATTACTGGGATTTATATCAAGAAGTGTTAGCAACAGAAGTCCAGAGGTTATATTACAGCTTTATACATCATTAGTAAGGCCTCACCTAGATTACGCAGCTCAGTTCTGGTCTCCATATTACAGAATGGACATAAATTCGTTAGAAAACATTCAGCGTAGAATGACTAAATTAATACATAGCATTAGAAATCTTCCTTACGAAGAAAGATTGAAGACCCTTAAATTACATTCTCTTGTAAGACGTAGAATGAGGGGAGACATGATCGAGGTATACAAGTGGAAAATGGGTATTAACAAAGGGGATATAAATAAGGTCTTGAGGGTATCTCTCCAAGAGAGAACCCGCAATAATGGATTCAAGTTAGATAAGTTTAGATTTAGAAAGGATATAGGAAAGTATTGGTTTGGAAATAGGGTAGTTGATGAGTGGAACAGTCTGCCTAGTAGGGTTATTGAAGCAAGGACCTTGGGTAGTTTTAAATTTAGGTTGGATAAATTCATGAGTGAAAGGGGTTGGATTTGAGTGGGAATTGCACATGAGTCTACCTGGAGTCTACCTGGAGAGAATTCCAGGGGTCAACGCCCCCGCGGCCCGGTCTGTGACCAGACCTCTTGTTGGACCAGAGCCTGATCAACCAGGCTGTTACTGCTGGCCGCACGCAGTCCAACGTACGAACCACAGCCCGGCTGATCAGGTACCGACTTGAGGTGCCTGTCCAGTGCCTGCTTGAAGACAGCCAGGGGCTTGTTGATAATCCCCCTGATGTATGCTGGGAGGCAGTTGAACAATCTTGGGCCCCTCACACTTATTGTGTTGTCCCTCAACGTGCTAGTGGCACCCTGCTCTTCATTGGGGAATGTTACATCGCCTGCCGAGTCTTTTGCTTTCGACGGAGTGATTTTTGTGTGCAAGTTTGGTACTAAGCCCTCGAGAATTTTCCATGTGTATATAATAATGTATCTCTCCGCCTGCGTTCTAGAGAGTACAGGTTTAGGAACTTCAAGCGTTCCCAGTAGTTGAGGTGGTTTATCGCACTTATGCGTGCGGTGAAGGTTCTCTGCACATTTTCAAGGTCAGCAATTTCACCCGCCTTGAATGGTGCAGTTAGTGTGCAGCAATATTCCAGCCTAGATAGAACAAGCGATCTGTAAAGTGTCAACATGGGCTTGGCATCCCTGGTTTTGAAGGTTCTCATTATCCATCCTGTCATTTTTCGAGCAGATGCAATTGCTACATTGTTATGGTCCTTGAAGGTGAATAACTTATGGGAAAAACATTGCTACATAAAAATCTTTGAAAGGGTTCTAAGAAGCAAGATCGCCACTCATCTAGATACCCACCAATTACACAACCCAGGGCAGCATGGGTTTAGAGCAGGTCGCTCCTGTCTGTCCCAACTACTCGACCACTACGACAAGGTCCTGGATGCTCTAGAAGACAAACAGAATGCAGATGTCATATACACAGACTTTGCAAAAGCCTTTGACAAATGTGACCATGGTGTAATAGCACACAAAATGCGTGATACAGGAATAAGAACATAAGAAAGGAGGAACACTGCAGCAGGCCTGTTGGCCTGCTGGCCTGCTGGCCTGTTGGCTTATTTCTTGGGTAGCATTGAAAATTAGGTTGAACAAATATTCTGTTAGTGGGATGGAATGTGAAGGACCTGCCTAGTATGGGCCAACAGGCTGGGCTGGGCTGGGCTGGCCTGCTTGGCCTGCTGGCCTGTTGGCTTATTTCTTGGGTAGCATTCAAAATTAGGTTGAACAAATATTCTGTTAGTGGGATGGAATGTGAAGGATCTGCCTAGTATGGGCCAACAGGCCTGCTGCAGTGTTCCTCCTTTCTTATGTTCTTATGTTCTTATTCCTGTATCACGCATTTTGTGTGCTATTACACCATGGTCACACTTGTCAAAGGCTTTTGCAAAGTCTGTGTATATGACATCTGCATTCATAAGAACATAAGAACATAAGAATGGAGGAACACTGCAGAAGGCCTACTGGCCCATACAAGGCAGGTCCTTATCAAACCACCACTACCTAAGAATTTACTCCTGTACTCACGACACTAATCAAACCCAGCCCCTCCCACTCATATATTTGTCCAATCTCTTTTAAAGCCACCCAAGGTCCCAGCCTCTATCATCCTACTCGGAAGATTGTTCCACGCATCTACAACTCTGTTCGAAAACCAGTACTTGCCTATGTCCTTTCTAAATCTAAATTTATCCCAAATTAAATCCGTTATTTCTCGTTCTTACTTGGTTCGATATCCTCAGTATTTTATTAATATCTCCTTTGTTTATGAGCCAAGAACATCAAAAGGATTCGAGACAGGGGTGACTGAGGATGAGGCGACGACAGAGGAAGCCGTGGAAGTTGGGACCCCAGAAGCGGGGCGACATTTAGCAATGCGAGAATAGGAAATACGGGGAAGTCTCCCTTGAAGGCGTAGATGAGAGACGGTCATAGCATATGAGAAGCCTTCCGCCTCTTTGAGGCAATGGATTTCCCGCTCATTCAGGTAAACCTGACAACGGCGAAAATATGATGGATGTGCCTCATGACAGTTAAGGCAAGAGGAAGGTAAAGTACAAGAAGGACTGGCATGGTCGTCGGCACCACAGACTGGGCATTCGGCCATGGACCCGCAATATTTCGCTGGATGACCAAAACGCCAGCAGTTTCTACACTGCTGTGGTGTAGGGGTCACCTTTCGAACTTGTAAACGTTGACCTGCAATGTAGACAGAAGGTGGGAGTTCACGGCAGTTAAACGTTAAACGAGCTATATTGCATGGAAAACGTCTTCGCTTATTGGCAGGGAGGGTAAAAATGTCAACCTTAAGGATAGGGAGTTCTTGGAGTTCAAGTTGCTCTAAAATGTCTTCACCACATGTCTGGAAATTCCGTTGGACAATGGTGTGGGGTAAAATGACAGTACCACTACAAGAATTAAGAGAATGATGCTTGTCAATAGTGATAGGAATAGTATCTATGGTCGTAAGAAGGGAAAAATCGCGAGCTTGGCCAGCATTCTGGACCGTGATGATGCGAGTGCCGCTCTTGAGAGCGTGAAAAGAGATATCTTTGCCTACATGGCGTAGGAGAGCTTTACCAATACTATGATCGGAAAGATAGGTAGTTGGAGTAGTCGGTCTGAGAGTAAAAAACTTTGTCGATTGAGGAGTGTGAAACAAAGTATCTAAGGGGAGTGCGCGACGTGCTAGGCGTTTCTGAGATGAACGAGAAGGAAGAGTCGAATCGTCATGTAAGGGTCGTGGTCGTTTGGGTGTGGGACCGGGGGTGGTCCGATAGGAGACGGGCGGGTGATTCGAAAATTGCCGCACCGTCGAGGGAGAAGCCGGAATCAAGGTCAGAGAAGAGCGAAGGTCAGATATGTCGAAAGGGCCGGTCGGAACCCCGGTACCTGAAGCAGGTGACGAGCCAGCACCAGCAAGAGGTACAGGGGTATTAGAGTTGTCCGAAGAGTTGTCCGGTAATGAGGTAGGGTCAGAACTAGGTGCGGTATCAAGAAGGGGCCCGGGGGTATTGGGTTCATGGATTGGGTCAGCCATGGTTAGGTTACTTCTTTCTTTTTATTTTTAAGAAAAAAAAGAAAGAAGAAAATAAAATAAAAAATAAAAAAAAGAATAAAAAAGGATGGAACGTGGAGGAATAGCTCCTAGGAGGAATGGAAGGGGCGTAAATCCCCCTCCGCGCCCAAGAGGACCTCAACACCGCAAGTAGTGCAGATGTTGCATGGAACCCGTGCCATACCCTACCCTTCATGCCAGTAAACCAGCAATCCGGGATAGCAACCTCACATCCACCGAGCCACCTCGGCGGACAAAAGAGAGGGCGGCCAGATATCCGCCACAAAGCATACCACCTTCAGCCACCACCCCCGGAATCCGAAAGGTGGCCTCCAGAGATATACCCGTCGCCCGAAAGATACCCAAGGCCACTCCCGGGAGACCGGAGAGGGAACGGGACATCCTCAGGCGATCCAGATTCCACGGCAAACTACACCACCACCAAGGACCTCAACGGAATGGGATGGACCACGATACCCTTCCCCCTACCTAGGAACTAGAATGCCTGTGGAGGGAAGCTCCCAGGTTAAAAATGGGAAGGAAATAAGGGAGGGATGAGGAGGAAGAGGAGGAAAGGGAAAAAAGGGAGGATGGGGAAAATGGGAAAAGGGAGGGGGGATTGGGGGGTAATTAGGTTCGGTCTGAGGAAGAAGACCAAAAGGTCCAATTCCTCAGACCAAGAGCCTCTTCACCACAGCAAGGAGCCTCCCTTGAAGAGGGGTAAGACATACAATGCTCTAGTTGAAATCAGATGAAAGACGAAGAGTTAGGTTTTCAAATTACAGAGTTTTGAGCTTACTGTCAATAGATTGCATTATACAAAATGTTGAAATGTAATTCAATAGAACCATCATTCCTCAATAACCTTTGAAAGAATCATGATGCTCTTATAAATACTCTTTGCATGAGAGGGATAATAATGTCAATAACTTATTCCTAAGTTATAGATAATTATGTTTGTGTAAAAATCTTAGATAATGGCGCGCCAAATCTCGGAGCGCTATACTTCTCCGTCCTTATTGGAAGCCAAAAAGCTACTGAGCCAGCAACCAAGTGAGTTCTTCCACCCTAAGTCTAACAGAAGTTGCCATGCAGTGTATTTCAAGTGAAAATCATAAAAATCACAATTTTGAGGGTAAAAAAAAAAAAAACTGACTAATTGCCAACATGTCCAATTGCTAACAACAAGAACAAAAAAAATAACATTTTGGTAAAAACATACTTAGAAATATGATAGAAACAAGCTGATTGCATCAACATGTTGCCAGAATTATGCACTATTTTTTGGTAAGAAAACATTTTTTTTCTAGAATTTTTCAATTTCCCCTGTTACTCACTCCTAAAAAATCTTGCCCCTGCCTTAAAAAGAGTCAGATTAGATTTTTTTATTTTGCCATCAAAGTGGCTAGTTTATTGTGCACCCCATATCCATCTTGTGGATGGTAGCGCAAGAGCATATGGATACACAAAAGGCCTAGGAACTAGGCCCCAGAAGGGTTACAGACAGTGGCAGTTCGTCAAAAAATAGAATGAGGGGACTGCACGACTGCAAACCTCATAGAACAGCATAATAAACGTTATTAAAATTAAACTAAATTTAATAATGATAAGCGATTGCAACTGGGTGTGTGCTGCATCAAATGCAGCTCCTCGCTGCCAGATGTAACACCAGTAATACCTATACTACTATCGTACCGCATCAAACTTCTATTTTTAATAATTTTTTATCTCGTTTCAACAAAAAATAAAAAATTCGCTTATAAATACATTGAAAACAACATAAAACAGATTTTTCCTGTAATATATTTGTCAGTTGCAAATTATTTTAGCGTAAGGTTGATGAAATCATACGTCTGGCAGTGAGCATCTGGGGGGACTGCAGCTCTGCAGCTCCTATGGATGAGCCGCCACTGGTTACAGGTGTACATTTGGATTCTACAGTTCACTTATCTGTTACAAGCAAATTTAGGAAATTTGCTTAGTATATCTGGTATCTTATTTTCACTAATAAGATATCTCAACATGTCACATAGGTTATTATAATGTCTATCTCTATATTCCTCAATAAGTGGACAATTAAGCACAGTGTTCAAGACAGTGATCATATGCCTGACCACATAATTTGCATTTAATTTGATCATCATCTGTGTCTCCCCCAAACTGCCAGAAGTTCTTGTAACCAAGCCTAAGCCTAGCCACTACATCATCAGTCAGTCTGTTCACATTGCCAAAAAAAAAAAAGGGTCAGACAGTGCAGCAAAGAGGGATGTGCAAATGACAGGAGGGAGGGAGGGAGGGAGGGAGGGAGCGAGGGGCAGGGGTGTGTGAGGATAGGGATTAGGGGAGGTAGGGAAGAGAGAATAAAATTTAGATGAACGTGTGTGTTGGGGCAATGGAGACATCAGAAATGATGCTTGCATGCCCACTGATAAACAGGACAACATATTAAGATATGGTGGACTGACAGTGTGACCTGACAGTCCATGCAAAGCTGCTGGGCATTTCTCCATGTGGTATCCATGAGTGAGTTATATGTCTGATGTGCAACTGGGAGAGTGTAGTCTCCCCATACATGGTAATGGTGGGAAGACAGTGGTGGTCTAACTCAGTCCAACACTGCTGCCAATGGTTGCAGCATTATTAGGTGATCACTTAAAAATGGTCTGAGAAAGGAATACCTGTGGAGAATCAGGAGGTCATGAATAATTGACCAAGCGGATGAGTCTGCTAGTTTGTTGTTCAGATACAGTACAACAAAAGTTGTACTATATAAAGGATGATGGGATGAGGGCAAAAAAAAATTTCTGGATAGCCTGCAATGCACTTTGGGAGTCTGAGACAATTATGAATGATGAGACACATATCAATAAGTGTGTGTATGAGAGCAGTGAGAATTGCACATAACTCTGCTGTGAAAACACTGGCCAATTCTAGTAAATTACCTTCAAGTATTCTCTCGGGAAAAACTGCTGAATACCCAATGCCACTGGAAGTTTTAGAACCATCAGTATACACTGCAAGAGCATCAGAATGAGAATGGAAGTGGTCAATAAAGAATAAGCGTGAGGTTGTGGGTGGCAAGTGAGCCTTTGTACAAGGAAAAGAGCAGCAGCAAATGTGAATCTTCCCAAGGAGGGAGAGCAAAGTAAGATGCAGGGTAATGTAAAGGGAAGGCATATTACAGGAAATCACAGTGAATATGGAGAGGAAAGGAGCGTATTAAATAGGGAAAATTATTAAATAAAGTAGCCTTACTAATACCCATTACTGTTCTATCATGAAGGTTATGGAAATAGACAGAATAACGGATACAATGCATTGTGTCAATCTTGAAAAGATGGGGAATTCACCTCTAAATATAGGTTCTCAACTGGGGAAGATTGAAAAGCCCCGAGACACAACATAACCAGTGATGATGAATGGGAACAAACCACTGAATGGGTTGGGTTTGAACCCATGGCAAGTGTGTCCTAACATTCACAGGCCAGTGTGTCAACTACACGGCCAGCTGGCTGAGTGGTTCACACTGTCACAGCAGTTGTGATTTAAAAACAGAATACAGTGGACCCCTGGATTTCATACTGCTCCAAACTCGAACAATTATGTAAGTGTATTTTTGTAAGTGCTTTTGTAAGTATATTTTTGGGGGTCTAAAAGGACTAATATAGTTTACATTATTCCTTATGGGAACAAATTCATTCAGTAACGGCACTTAAACAGCATTCTGGAACGAATTAATGATGAAATCCGGGGGTCCACTGCAATTTCCTGCGTGTTTTTAAGCAATTTTGAAATCTTTTTCTTTCCTGCATTTTCTTTCAATATTTCTAATCTTTGTAGACTTTCTTGGCAGAACATATTTATATAGACATTATGTTTTTTGCATTCAGATTTACCAAATTTTCCAGGGAATGTCTGATACTATTTTGTCCTAGTTTACTCTCTGAACAACCTGTCACACTCGCTGAACCTGGATTTATGACAAGTAAAGTTTACAAACTTTTACTGCACTTACACTCAGTATACGTGTATCTTTACATTCTGTTTTATTCCTTAATACAGTGGAACCTCGAGTTTCGAACGCCTCGACTATCGAACGATTTGAGTTTCGAACGCTTTTTTTGAACAAATTTTGTACCAAGTATCAAACGTGCCCTGTGTTTTGAACCACGAGCGTACCAGACCTGTCCACCCGGCGCCTGCACGCCTGCCCACGCAAGCGTCGTGAGTCAGTCTAGCTTAGTTTATCCTCCAGTGAACATTACCCTGCGTGCTCATCCAAACATTTCACAATTACAGTGGACCCCCGGTTATTAGCCATTCCTGATATCGGCCAACTCGGTGATAAGCTGGTTTTTCGGCTCTCTGGTTATCAGCAGGTTTTTCGCTTATCGGCCGTATGGGACGCGTCCATCCGCCGGCTAGGGCATCTTGCTCTTCAGTCTGCCTGTGTCTCTCAGTGCGTGAGGAAGTTTCTGCTCATTCATCCAAATATTTTGCATGTTTTTCGTGGTTTTTTGTCAGTGCAACTGCGAAATAAGTAACCATGGCTCCCAAGAAAGTTCCTAGTAAAGTTCCTGTGGTAAAGAAAGTGAGAAACACCATGGCATTTAACAGAGAGGTGATTGAGAAATATGAGTGGTATGCGGGTGCTGGAACTTGCCAGGATGTACGGGAAAAACAAATCAACTATTACATCCATCCTCACAAAGAAAGAACAAATCAAAGATGCTGATGTTGCCAAAGAGTAACTTTTCTAATGAAACAAAGGTCACCAATAATGGAACAAATGGAAAAGTTATCGTTATTGTGGATTAAGGAAAAAGAAATAATGGGAGACAGTGTAGAGGAGTCTGTTATTTGTGAGAAGGCAAGGCATTTGCATGAGGATCTTGTAAAGAAAACTCCTGAAACAAGTGCTGCTGGTAGTGAATTTAGGGCCAGCAAAGGCTGGTTTGAGAGATTTAAGAAGCGTACTGGCATACACAGTGTTGTAAGGCATGGTGAGGCTGCAAGTTCTGACAAATGTGCAGCTGAAAAATTCATGAGTGAATTCAAGGGGTACATATAAGCTGAAAAATTCCAACCCCAACAAGTGTTTAATTGTGACGAAACAGGCCTGTTTTGGAAGAAAATGCCAAACAGGACCTACATCACGCAGGAGGAAAAGGCACTGCCAGGACACAAGCCTATGAAAAACAGGCTAACTCTCTTGTTGTGTAGTAATGCTAGTGGGATTTCAAAGTGAAGCCTTTACTCTTGTATCACTCTGAAAATCCCAGTGTTTTCAAAAAACACAATGTCCACAAGAAGAGATTGTGTGTGATGTGAAAAGCTAATCATAACGCATGGGTCACAAGGCAAATTTTCAGTGGGGGTTAATGATGTGTTTGGCCCAAGTGTGAAAAAATACCTTCAGGAAAAGAATTTAGGACTCAAGTGCCTCCTGGTACTGGACAATGCTCCTGCACATCCTCCAGACTTGGAAGACCAAGTGTTTAGGGACTTCAGTTTTATAAAAGTGAAGTTCTTGCCTCCTAACACCACTCCTTCTCCAGCCCATGGACCAGTAGATCATTTCTAACTTCAAAAAAACTACACAAAAGCAGTGTTTCAAAAGTGCTTTGAAGTGACCTCTGACACTGAGTTGACCCTAAGAGAGTTCTGGAGGAATCACTTCAATATCTACAACTGCATAGGCCTTATAGGTAAGGCTTGGGAGGGAGTGACTTCCAGGACGTTGAACTCTGCTTGGAAAAAATTGTGGCCAGGTTGTGTCCAACAGAGAGATTTTGAAGAGTTTGAGGCTGACCCTGACCCTGACGACCCTCTGCCTGTTGTGGAAGGTATTGTGGCATTGGGCAAGTCCCAGGGATTGGAGGTGAGTGGCGAGGATGTGGAAGAGTTGGTGCAGGACCACAGGGAAGAGCTAACCACTGAAGAGCTGGAAGAGCTTATTCTGCAACAGCATCAGACCAGAGTTGAGGAACTTGTTTCAGAAAAGGATGAAGAGGGAGTGAAGGAGGTGCCTTCTTCATTGATTAAGGACATTTGTACAAAGTGGAATGATGTGCAAAGTTTTGTTGAAAAATACCATCCTGACCAAGCTGAAACAAGCCATATCTGCACCATGTTTAGTAACAAAACCTTGTCCCACTTCAGGAAAATCTTAGAGGCGCCAGAAACAGAGCTCTCTGGACAGTTATTTTTCTAGACAGAGATCCAGTGACTCTCAAGCTGGTCCTAGTGGCATTAAAAGAAAAAGAAGGGAAGTAACCCCAGATAAGGACTTGTTACCTGAAGTCTTTATGGAGGGGGATTCCAATTCCAAACACTAACTCCTCCCTATCTTCCAGAAGCCAGCATTAGTCTTCAATAAAGGTATGTATTACTTATTTAACCCTTAAACTGTCCACACGTAGATATACGTTGACTCGCGTAGCTGACTGAATATTTTGAGAAAAAAATAAATTGTTTGTTTTCTTTAAAATGAAGAGCGCATTTTTTTTGTCATTCCCAAATATTGTAATACTGCACACACTGAGTGCACAGACCCATTCTCTAATCCCTAGGCAACTCAGGCTTATCGTGGCAAGGTTAAAAGCATTTGAAAAAAAACGTAGATCTACGTTCGGAGCAGTACGCGAGTCAACGTATATCTACGTGTGGACAGTTTAAGGGTTAATTAAAAAAATATTTTTTTGTTGATATTTTTGTCTGGAACGGATTAATTGTATTTACATTAATTCTCATGGGAAATATTATTTCGGTTATAGGCCATTTCGGTCTTAGGCCAAGCTTCTGGAACGGATTACGGCCGATAACCGAGGATCCACTGTAATTAATTGTGTTTGGAGCTTGTTCATTAAGTGGTAGAGGCAGGCAGTGGTAGAGGCAGGCAGTGGTAGAGGCAGTCTTAATTTAGAGTGAGAGGTGAGTAAACAAGATTAAATGGATAAACGAGAGAGAATGAGAGTGTAGAAGGTTCGCGAGTTTTGTAAACAAACCAGTTGTTGTTGTTACCAGCCTGGACTCGAATGGAATATGTTCACTCTGTGAAGCCGGCTGGAAAAACATCTCATATTTATGTTAATTTATATGTTTATATGTTACGTAGCGTGTTTATTATATAATTTTGAAAAAAAATATAAACGGATTAAGCAAAATGTCTATATTAACATTTTATACACCTCAGAGTGATTATTATTGTGTTATTATCATTATTAATCGCCTCAGTGGTTATTGTGTTGTTATCATTATTAATATGGCATCTTCAAGACAAATAACACACTCTTAGTGATTTTAATGTGTTCCTACACTCCAGCACAGGTGCAAGTTGTGGAGTTTAAAGCAGTTAAGTTCAGTGACAAAGTGTAGCATTAAGTGTAGCATTAAGAGTGTAGCGATTAAGCGATAGAAAAAGGATGAAACAAAATAAACTCTCGACAGCATGAGCCGCTCCGCCTATCTTCTGCAAGTTATGTAAATGGTGTAAGTACACTGGACCCTTGAAAATCGTCTCCCTTGAAGATCGGCAAATTTGAAAATCATCCACATTTTTCGGCAAAATATTGACTTGAAATTCGTCCGTTAGCTTAAAAATCGGCAGTCGTCTGAAACGCGTCCGCGTGGACTCCCAGCTGCCTGGGCACATAAACACCACATTGAGCGTCAGTGTGCCATTGTTTACCAGCGAGTGACCACCACCCACACATTCATACCATACATTTTGCCATTATTCCATTCGTTTTAGTGCTTGCAACTGTTAAATAAGCCACCATGGGCCCAAAGAAAGCTCCTAGTGCCAGCTCTTTGCTAAAGAAGGCGAGAAACACGATAGAATTTGAGAAAGAACACACCAGACAGGGTACTTCCCCACACCAGGCAGGGTACTTCCCTACACAAATCAGCAAGGGTACTTCCCTACACAAATCAGCCAAGGTACTTCCCCACACAAATCAGCCAGGGTACTTCCCCACACCAGGCAGGGTACTTCCCCACACCAGGCAGGGTACTTCCCCACACCAGGCAGCATACTTCCCCACACCAGGCAGGGTACTTCCCCACACCAGGCAGGGTACTAACCACATCAGGAAAGGTACTACCACACAAATCAGCCAGGGTACTTCCCCACACCAAGTTCAAACAAATGTCTTATTTTAGGTTAATATAGACATTTTCATTACTCCATCTATGATATTTTCTTCAAAATTATTTAAGAAACTTGTTACATATCATATAGCATTGATACAATGTTTATATGTTATCGAGTGGCGAGTCGGGTGGAGAGTAAACATTACGTTTTCTCTGATGCAACGTTAGACAAAACTGTAACTCTGGCGTAGAGCTAACCCCTGAAGAGCTGCAAGAGCTTCATCTCCAACAGCATCAGACCACAGTAGAGGAAACTGATTCACAGGAGGAAGATGGACAGGGTGAGGTAACTTCTTCAGAGATTAAGAAAATTTGCTCTATGTGGACTAAGGTGCAGACATTCATTGAAAAACACCACCCTGAGCAAGCTGAAACAAGCCACATCTGCAACTTGTTCAATGACAAAACCTTGTCCCACTTCAGGAAAATGTTAAAGAGATGCCAGAAACAGAGCACTCTGGACAGTTATTTTTCTAGACAGGGGTCTAGTGACTCTCAAGCTGGTCCTAGTGGCAGTAAAAGACAAAGAAGGGAAGTAACCCCAGAGAGGGACTTGTTACCTGAAGTCTTTATGGAGGGGGATTCCCCTTCCAAACAATGAGTGCTCCCTCCCCCTGTCCTCCTCCCTATCTTCCAGATGCCAGCAAGCCTCTTCAATAAAGGTAAGTAAATGTTATTTATGTTATTTATTATTATGTTATTTATTATGTTATTTATTATGTTATTTATTATGTTATTTATTATGTTATTTATTATGTTATTTATTATGTTATTTATTATTTATTATTATTTCTTGTTATTTTGTGTTATTAAGTGTTGTTTTGTGTATGTAAAACTATAGTTAATCTTCACAAAATTAATTTTTTGTGAATATTTTTGGGTGTCTGGAACGGATTAATTGTATTTTCATTATTTCTTATGGGAAATAATGGTTCGACTTTCGGTCAGTTCGAGTTAAGGCCTAGCTCCTGGAACAGATTACGGCCGATACTCGGGGGTCCACTGTATGTCATTATGTATGAGCGGACTGGCAGTAGTGTTATTGTTGTTGGGTTTAAGGGCCACTGACCATAAGCCGTACATATAGTGGTGGTGTTGGGCCTGGCAGCAGAAGCCACCATCACTATTCACACTGAAACAATGTACGTAATTTATAAATAAGAAATAATCTACACTTGCCTTGGAAGAGATGGTGGCAGAGGGCGGCGTTGGTCTCAGTGCCCCTATATACCTCAAACAACAATGGAGTTAAGTTTTGTGTCATCATTTTTCTATTGCTTAATCGCTTAACTTACTTGCTACACTGTTAATGCTACACTTTATCGCTGGCTGGTGCTATAGCCTTTATCGACTCATGCTGCTTTAGTATCGTGCATATCGTAGAATCACTGAAGAAGGCACATTCTCCCCTCTCTCTTCCTCCTCCACTTTGGTACTTTGTTACAATTTCTTTCTTCAATTCTATCGTGTTTGTCACTTTCTTTACCAAAGGGCTGCCACTATGAAGTTTCTTTGGGCCCATGGTGGCTTACTTCACAGTCACAATCAATAAACAAGCACTAAACACAATGAATTTATTGTGAAATGTAATGTTCACTCAATGGTAAACAAAGCTAGACTGGCTCACGACGCCTGCGCGGGGAGGTGTGCAAGCGCAGGCAGGCAGACAGGTCTGGTACGCGGGCCGATACTCGGGGAAATGGCAGATAGTAAGGCCAAAATTGGGCTGAAAAAAGCGATCAAAACACAAGTCGACTGATACTTAGGGGGGTCCACTGTATTTTGTCATGCCTCCTGACAGCAGGAACAAATTAATTGGATTTACATTATTTATGGGAAATATTGCTTCGAGTTTCGAACGTTTTGAGTTTAGAACTAGCTCCTGGAACGGATTAAGTTCGAAATTCGGGGTTCCACTGTAGTTCTTATTCCTGCAGTGCTTCCTTTCTAATTTCTACAGAGACATAGGCTAGTTTTTCACAAATAAGCAAGGCATGTTATACGTATATAGGCAAGTAAAATGCTGGGAACGAGGGGCTGGTAACCCCCTTTTCAATATTCACTTGATAAGAAGACAGAAAATTTTGAACAGAATATTTATCAACTTCAATTACTTAGTTCCTAAACTGTTGCCCACTAAGTTTCATTCCTGTTAGAACATCATTACTGTTGCCCACTAAGCTTCGTTACTGTTGCCCACTAAGTTTCCTTACTGTTGCCCACAGTTTCATTACTGTTGCCCACTAAGTTTCATTACTGTTGCCCACTAAGTTTCATTACTGATGCCATCCCTCACACATTTCAGACTTTCAGTTTCTTTTTATTTGAATCAGTTAAGTGTCCTAGCCTTGTCTAAATGTGTAAGTTATCATTTGGGACATGTTAAACCCTTAAAGATCAAACAGTGTCCAGGAAAAGTGATAATTCAGGTCTGACGAGGCACGTTAGTGTGGCTCCAATTACTTGCATCAAGAGCTCTTATCAGCATCTCTGACTAAAGCCATAGCGATGCTGAATATTGTTGATAATATTACCATACATTACTAGTATTAATGTCTTTACTCAGAAAGTGTATAATTTTAAGATCAAAGTTAACTGTATATTATTAGCTTAAATTCTGTAATAATTGTTATGCAGAGTCCGGGTTCTGCATTACTGCTCTACTTGTCATAGTGAAGTTTGAAAAGTCATTATTAACATTATTAACATTGTGTTGGATATTCTAATGAATAGGTGAAGCTGAAGAGTAATTCACTATTAAGAAAAATGTAAAATTATTGAAGAAACTGAAGAATGTAGCAACTGTTACTCCGCTGATGATGCAGTACAGTAGTGATGGAACAGCTGCACATGACTTGGAGGCACCAACACAATCTTATCTCTTGATAGCTATTCCTTTTTTTTTTTTTAAACATCAGCAGTCTCCTACAGAGGTAACAACAACAAAAAGACATTCACTATCCTTCACTTAACAACAGTCTTTCCAGAACTACACAGACATCACAATTCAAATAACCCTCCCAACTGCATCATCCCACCCCTCTTTCACTGTGCAGGTGCAGGCACTATACTTCCCACTTCCAGAACAAATCTAGCTAACAAATTTCCCTTAATGTTACCTCATTAACATTCCAAAAGCACGTCTAGCCAAAGAAACCACTGGTCTCCACTCTCAAATCTAACAGAAGCCTGCTTGATGCTCAAGCCTTTAACACTTAAAAACTTCCTCTACCCCTTCCCTCCCTTCAACCCTTTGTGAGATGACCCCTACCCCTCCTTCCTTCAACCTTAGCTTTATACATACTTTTGGTCAACCTATTCAGGTTCATTCTCTAAATGCCCAAACCACCTCCACAACCTCTTCTCAGCCTTCCAAATTATACCTATGGCAATCTCACAGTGTCTTATAATTTTTACTGAATAATCTGCATAATATTCACACCACATGTTCCTTTCAAACATGCCATCTCTACTGCATCCACATTTATTCCAACATGTAAAGGCTGTGTTCTGCACCTATATAAGTGATGACACAACTATACTCTAATTTTTGCTTTCATAGATCAAGTTTTCATGATCCATAGATGTCTCAACATACCACATATATTTTTTTAAAACATTGGCTGTTTCCCCCAAAGCAGGGTGACTCAAAATAGAAGGAACACTTTCATCACTCACTCCATCACTGTCTTGCCAGAGGCATGCCAAGACTATATACGTACACTAATAGTTCAAGGGATCCTCTTTCCCCCATGTCCTGATCTCAGACCAGGCCTCTTAAACTGAAAGGAAATATTGTAGAAACAAAAAATATCAAGAAATTCACAAAGCAAAAATATATATACAGCAGGTCCTCGAATAATGTCATTTCATTTTAATGTTGATGAGAAAAAAAATTAATACAGCCTCTCCTCATTTAGCGACATACTTGTTTACCAATGACTCAGACTTACGACGGGCTCTCTGACCAGTATGCATACCTAAATAATGTATATTAGAGCTGATTTCCTCTACTCTCTTTATTAAATATACAGTACACTACTGTATGAACATTTAAAAATATACCACAAATGTTATAAATGGTGAAAAAGGTGACATTAAAACAATATCAAAGATGGATGACACAAACCCACTACCATTATAGTATGCTCCTCACTTATCGACGAATTTGTTTACTGACGAGTTCTTAGGAACGGAACTGCATCATTAAGTGAGGAGAGGCTATACAGTGGTACGGTCATATTTTCATTCAGAATGCTGTTCATGCCATTACCAAACATTATCTCCTTTAGAAAGTGTAAAATGACTAGTCTTAGACCCAAATTACACTTACAAAGCATTTAAAAATAAACTACATAAAGGTGAGTTTGGGACCATAAACCGTACACTGTACAATGAATACAAATTATTATAAAATAAAAATTCGTAAAGTATACAATAATCATACAATAATCATTTAGCTTAATGTCGAAGTTTCCAAAAATCTATCAACGATGTTATGTGAGGACTTACTGTATATACTAAATGGAAGTAGAAGTGTGTAAGAATTACCTGTCCTTATTTTATATTCATCACAAAAGATCAGCAATCGTGCCAGAGTGCAAAATAATTAACAGATTTTCCTTCACACTTGTACAAGACAACAGAATTGTAATAATGTTGGTAGAATTACCCCTAACAGTGTCACTTGGTTACATTATGTGGATGACGTCCTCACAATAACTCCCAGACGTTTTGATGTGTGGAATCTACAGGCAAGGCTCAACGCAGTTGAACCAGCTATCCAGTTTGCACTCGAAGAAGAGTCTAATGACAAGCTACCTTTTCTAGACGTTCCTCACTCACAAAGTAGATAATAATCTAAGGTTTTAAGTTTACCAGAAACCTACAAACAAAAATGATCTCACACACTTCTATTCCAGTCAAGATACTAAGACCAAAAGAGGCATCATTATTGGATTTTTCCTAAGAGCATACCGAATTTGTAGTTCAGATTTTCTTGACGAGGTGTATATTTTTTTTTTTTCAACAAGTCGGCCGTCTCCCACTGAGGCAGGGTGACCCAAAAAGAATGAAAATCCCCAAAAAGAAAATACTTTCATCATCATTCAACACTTTCATCACACTCATACATAATCACTGTCTTTGCAGAGGCGCTCAGATACGACAGCTGAGAATAGTCCCTCCCAGCTGTCACTATCCCAGACCCCTCCTTTAAAGTACAGGCACTGTACTTCCCATTTCCAGGACTCAAGTCCAACTAAATCAATTAACTGGTTTCCCTGAATCCCTTCACAAAATGTTACCCTGCTCACACTCCAACAGATCGTCATGTCCCAAAAACCATTCGTCTCCATTCACTCCTATCTAACACGCTCACACATGCTTGCTGGAAGTCCAAGCCCCTCGCCCACAAAACCTCTTTTACCCCCTCCCTCCAACCTTTTCTAGGACGATCCCTACCCCGCCTTCCTTCCCCTACAGATTTATACGCTCTCCAAGTCATTCTACTTTGACCCATTCTCTCTAAATGACCAAACCACCTCAACAACCCCTCTTCAGCCCTCTGACAAATACTTTTAGTAACTCCACACCTTTTCCTAATTTCCACATTCCGAATTTTCTGCATAATATTTACACCACACATTGCCCTTAGACAGGACATCTCCACTGCCTCCAGCCACCTCCTCGCTGCAGCATTTGCAACCCATGCTTCACACCCATATAAGAGTGTTGGTATATACACACACCAAACCTTCACTAATGTACATTTTCCTTCCTTTTTCATCAAAGACTGCAAGAAAAGAGCCCTTCATATCATTAATTCTCCACACACCAACACCACTCCTAACAAAGTTATAATCCTTCCACACAGCCAGGTTGCATCGAACATTTCTAAAGTACTCACTCAAGCTAACACTAGAATCACCATCACATCCAGCCCTTCCATAAGGGATCTAACTAGGGCAAAATTGAAGCACCATGAACCAGTCAATGCAGGGGTTTACACTATACTCTGTGGAGGTTGTGACAATATACGTAAGTAAACCAGCAAGAAACCTCAAAACATGTCTCAATGAACACATTAATACTTGTAGGAACGATAACTTGAACAACACCAGCGTACAACACCAGAATTCTGTCAATCACCTCATGAAATTCAAGGATGCCCGACTAGTGATTAAAGAACCTAGTTTCTGTAGTTATAAACACCTTGAATCATCATTAATTGCTATTTCTAACACAATTAAGCAAAATAAAGGCAGCTTCATCATCTCTGAAGTATTAGCAAGAATCCTCCTCAAAACAATAAACCCTGCCATCACCTAGTCGCTGCTGCTGATACTACATAAGAACATAAGAGGGGAAGAACACTGCAACAGGCCTTCTCAAATAAAACCCACTAACAAAAATATTTGCCCAACCCATCTTAATGCTAACCAAGCAATAAGCTGTAATCACTACTTGTATTACTACTACTACTACTCATATTACAACTACTACCACTACTTCTACAATGAATATATTGTGCCTTACACCTCACTCTAAAGCCTATATATACCCTGTGTCCATGTATTGTTTGTAACGGATTGACAAAGCTCCTGGAGAGTGAAACACTGCCACATCAAAATGTCATATTAGTAACACTTGTGTCCTTTTACTTAACAAGAAGACAACAGCACATCAGTGGATGAGTTGTCTACCAACCTATATACTACTACAATCTGAAATGCTGTATCACATTATCCTAAAAGTATGCTGTAAAGACTCTCCTCACTTAGCGATGTACTTGTTTACTGACGCCTCGAACTTACGATGGGCTCTGACCAGTATGCATGCTTAAATAATGTATATTAGAGCTGATTTCCTCTATTCTGCTTATTACAATATACAGTCCACTACTGTATAAACATTTAAAAATATACCAGAAATGTTATAAATGGTGCAAAGGTGACATAAAACAATATCAAAGATAGTTGACAAAAACCCACTACCATTATAGTATGCTCCTCACTTAGCAACAAATTCGTTTACCGACGTGGTCTTAGGAACAGAACTCCGTCGTTAAGTGAGGAGAGGCTGAATATAAATGTCTTAACAGCACAGTGAAGATGTTCCTCTTAGGAGGAGGATTTTGATGTAAAAAGTTAGTCAGTTTAACAAAGAATTGAAGATAAGAAAAAATCTAACTATACCAAAAATCAGCTCTCAGAATACTCATTCACTAAGGCTTATTCAAAAGTTTAAATCCTGCTTAACAATATTCACACTTTGTACTTTGCACCCTATGTCTACAGGACCCTCAGTACAAACATTAAGCCAGAGTTAAAATTCTCTCTGGAGAGATGCAAAAAAAAAAACACATGGACACAACACAAGACAAGTATCTCTTTGATATTCCACATGTACATCTCAACCTGCTCAAATATTCCTGCAAATGACTAAAAAATTTGAAACTGCCTGAAAATGCCAAAAGTTCCCCATTTGCTAACATCTTATATGATATTGTTAAAAGCACATATTAAATCCTCACATAAATGTTGTATTCATTAACTTCATAAATTCTCTAGTTGTGATTTTACTCAGTCACTCCATAAAATACAGGTCACTGAAATCATGTAAATTCAATGTAATTTATTTGTAATTATCCAATTTATCATTTGCAACCTGTCTCATTGCACTTGTAATTGTAATGAATTACTCAACCTGTACTGATACACAATGACTACAATATATGACTACAATATATGTAACTTACGATCACATTTAAGACGTGGTAGTGAGATCTTGATGTAAACAGGTATTCTGTCAGTCGATTCACCAGGGTTATCTACATAGAATTCTGACACACTGAAAATTAACAAATGTTGATTAGAATAATTTCTCATAATTAAGAGAGATTCTTACAGATTAGAGTTCCAGAGCCAATCCTTCAGCAGTGCAATGTTGCAAAACAAACACCAAGGCAAAAAGGTAAAACACTACGAGAACATTTCACTTGGAGCCAAGGAAAACTTGCCTTAATAAAAGTGTTCATTCTGCCTGCATGTGTGTTTTGCAACTTGTTGGTATTTCATGTTGATTATGCCTAGTGCAAAGTTTGCAAGGGAGTGGAGTTTAACATTTTATCTCAGAACAAAACCAGAATGTGTGTTTTCTTGATAACTTTTATAATAAAAGAATTTAAGAGATACTCACATTTCTCCCGAGAGAAAGTGCAGGAGTTCGGAAGTAAAGAGGATCAGCATAAACGTGATGCATGTTACACTAATCACAGCCCCGGTTAATGTTGGCTGTGTTAAGTCTTTTGGTACTTTGCGATATATATCAAGTCTGGAAAATATTGAAACAATATGCACATTAATAATGCTAATAAATTACTACTTGATTATGACATTTAAAATACTTAAGAGTATTGTTGTAATAATACTGTACCTATTTGAAACAGCAAACATTATATATATATATATATAGGTAACCCCTTAATTGTGTCCGACATACTAGTAGTATGCGCAATTTTTTGTGCCTTCAAATATGCTACCTGCCAATACTTTTGACCTTATCATGACTGTCCCCAACAACCTCTTCATGCCTTTAAAAAAAAAACTAAGACCAGATGGGCCCATTTAGTGCATCTTGAGTAACACTGCCTAACTAGAATAAGTAAACAATGAACCACGACCTGTTGCTCCACCACCAGGTTCCCTACCAGCAAAATGGGTGTGCAACTAACAAAAGATGTTTTATTCCTTCCAAATTTATTTAAATTTCATGATACCAACAGAGGAATTCACCTAAAAAGGAAACTATGTACAGTGGTACCTCGACTTACGATATTTTTTCATTCCAGAATGCTGTTCAAGTGCCATTACCAAACGAATTTATCTCCTTAAGAAATAATGTAAAATAGACTAGTCTGTTTAGACCCCTAAAAGTACACTTACAAAAGCATTTAAAAAAATAAACTTACATAAAAGGGTGTGTTTGGGGACCATCGTAAGTCGAGGTACCACTGTAGATAGAACCTAGGATAACTCAACATAGTTAAACAACGTGACCTATTTCCATGATTTAACGAGTCTTACACCTTGAAACAATTGTAATACAGCCTCTCCTTACTTAGCAACATACTCGTTTACCGACGCCTTGGACTTACAACGGGCTCTCTGACCAGTATGCATACTTTTTTTTTCAACAAGTCGGCCGTCTCCCACCGAAGCAGGGTGACCCAAAAAGAAAGAAAATCCCCAAAAAGAAAATACTTTCATCATCATTCAACACTTTCACCACACTCATACATAATCACTGTCTGTGCAGATTCGCTCAGATACGACAGCTGAGAATAGTCCCTCCCAGCTGTCACTATCCCAGACCCCTCCTTTAAAGTGCAGGCATTGTACTTCCCATTTCCAGGACTCAAGTCCAACTAAATCAATTAACTGGTTTCCCTGAATCCCTTCACAAAATGTTACCCTGCTCACACTCCAACAGATCGTCGTGTCCCAAAAACCATTCGTCTCCATTCACTCCTATCTAACACGCTCACACATGCTTGCTGGAAGTCGAAGCCCCTCGCCCACAAAACCTCCTTTACCCCCTCCCTCCAACCTTTTCTAGGACGACCCCTACCCGCCTTCCTTCCCTACAGATTTATACGCTCTCCAAGTCATTCTACTTTGATCCATTCTCTCTAAATGACCAAACCACCTCAACAACCCTCTTCAGCCCTCTGACAAATACTTTTAGTAACTCCACACCTTCTCCTAATTTCCACATTCCGAATTTTCTGCATAATATTTACACCACACATTGCCCTTAGACAGGACATTTCCACTGCCTCCAGCCTCCTCCTCGCTGCAGCATTTGCAACCCATGCTTCACACCCATATAAAAGTGTTGGTACCACTATACTTTCGTACATTCCCTTCTTTGCCTCCATGGATAACATTTTTTGTCTCCACAGATACCTCAACGCACCACTCACCTTTT
This sequence comes from Cherax destructor, assembly GCA_009830355.1. NCBI lineage: Eukaryota > Metazoa > Arthropoda > Malacostraca > Decapoda > Parastacidae > Cherax > Cherax destructor. The sequence continues at coordinate 238,617 of WNWK01001604.1, read as the reverse complement.
TTCCTTCATCAATTCTATGGTTAACCTCATCCTTCATAAACCCATCCGCTGACACGTCAACTCCCAAATATCTGAAAACATTTACTTCTTCCATAATCCCTCTCTCCAACGTGATATCCATTTTTTCTTTATTTAAATCGTTTGATACCCTCATCACCTTACTCTTATCTATGTTCACTTTCAACTTTCTACCTTTACACACTCTCCCAAACTCGTCCACTAACCTTTGCAACTTTTCTTTAGAATCTCCCATAAGCACAGTATCATCAGCAAAAAGTAACTGTGTCAACTCCCATTTTGCATTTAATTCCCCATAATTTAATCCCACCCCTCTCCCCAACACCCTAGCATTTACTTCTTTTACAACCCCATCTATAAATATATTAAACAACCATGGTGACATTACACATCCCTGTCTAAGACCTACTTTTACCGGGAAGTAATCTCCCTCTCTCCTACACACCCTAACCTGAGCCTCACTATCCTCATAAAAACTCTTTACAGCCTTCAGTAACTTACTACCTATTCCATACACTTGCAACATTTGCCACATTGCTCCCCTATCCACTCTGTCATATGCCTTTTCTAAATCCATAAATGCAATGAAAACTTCTCTACCTTTATCTAAATACTGTTCACATATGCATATGTACCTAAATAATGTTTATTAGAGTTGATTTCCTCTATTCTGTTTATTACAATATACAGTACACTACTGTATAAACATTTAAGAATATACTGTACCAGAAATGTTATAAATGGTGCAAAGGTGACATTAAAACAATATCAAAGATGGTTCACACAAACTCTACCATTATAGTACGTATACTCCTCACTTAGCGACAAATTTGTTTACCTGCATACTCCGTCATTAAGTGAGGAGAGGCTGTATTGTAAAATTTCCTTGTAACTAGGCTTTCAGGAGGGTGAATTTCATAGAGGCCAGTTAATGGCAGCTATAAAATACCAGAGGAAGATTATTACTGACCAGGCCTGCTACACAATGGGCAAACGAATCATTCTTGACACCAAGTCACATTTTTAATATTTCAGATATTTCAGTAAAGTATTTTTTTATAAATATTTGGTCATAAACTCATTTTTCCAACTCTGGTTA